>VURO01014012.1:8464-21763 GCA_015108175.1 Pelvicachromis taeniatus | reverse complement strand
ACACACACACACACACACACACACACACACACACACACACACACACACACACACACACACACACACACACACACACACACACACACACACGCGCTAAAACAAGTTTCTACGGAGTAATCAAAGGAATGGTCCCAACAATCTGACTCTCATTCAAGCTTCTGGTGTTTTGTGTTTTTGGTTTAGCCCATCAATCAGGAAGCAGGTGGTTAGAAAGGCTCAAAATGTTCTATTAATGTGAAGCAAAGAAAATGTGGCCTCTTTTGAGCCACATCCCATCCCTAACCCCACGTCTGACCATCCTGAGCCCTGAAACACACACAGTCTTTGGACAGCTTATTAGACTCTCAAACAAGACTGGCTTTAATATGTTATATTAGGGTAGGCTTGTAGAAAAATAGTATGGCAACTGTGTGCCTGAGAGCTCTGTGTATCTTATACTCACTGAGAAGAGAGACTGAGCACGAGGGCCTTACTCTCCTGCACAACTGGTTGATAATTATGCTGATATGCTCTCTTCTGACCAAACTCTCCTTAGAGGAGACTGTGAAGTCTAACTGATTTACCTTTCTGCATTTTCTGAACTTTTTCTCAGACTCAGCTCTAAATTTATTAACACTTGGTCATTTTGTTAAAATGGATGACCCAAGTGTTAACTTTGTAACAGTCTGCATATCACAGCTCTCCAAACAACAACACGTATCATCTAAAAACTGTAAGCTAAGTTAGCTTGTTTTCTGTGCTTGACGCACTGAATCATATTACACCAGAATGTCCTTTATGTCAATTAGGCTCCTAAAGCTCGCAGGTAGTGGGACGATAACTCGCACAAATTCACCCACCCCCACCACACAACCCCCACAACTAAATGATTTGTTGAAGAGGCCCGATTTCAGTAGATTTTCTTTAGTTAATGACAGTCCTAGGAGGCGCTTTCAAAGCAGGTTGTTGGCTGTCCCCCCTAGTCAGAGGTTAAAGCTGGTGCTGCTGTTTTCTATGCAATTTTTCTGTTGGCTGAACAGAAAAAAAAAGTTCTTAACTTGATTGGGTGGTCAGGATGCACATTTGGGTGGGCTGAGCACACCCCAGCCCATAGCTACCACCGACCTTGCTCAGGAAGGGGTCGCTGGCTCTTCTTGTGTTGGCCATGGGGGGCCCTCTGTGTGAATAAAGGGAAAGCAGCAGGACAGTAACACATAAAGCAGAGTCTGTACACTGCATACTCCTGGCCCTCAAAGCAAGTTTGTGTCCACTGTATTGTGGACACTTATAAAAAGTATAACAATAATTTACATTTGGTGAAAAGATAATATTCTGAAGAGCACACACTCGTTCATCTGACCATTACCAGTAAACTGACTGGTTCTTATATTGTGCTTTTCTACTCCACCTGAGGACTTACAGGGCTTTATAAAACATACATCATTCACACATTCTTTTTTTCTATACAATGGATGCATCAGAGAGCAACTTGGGGTTAGTATCTTGGATATGATAAGGATACTTGTATGCAGACTGGAGGAGCCAGGGATCAAACCATCAACCTTCTGATTAGTAAATGACCTGTTCTACCTCCTGAGCTACAGCCACCTGAAAATTAACAAATACCAGCCTTAATGTCTTGCCTTTCAGTTAGATTTGATAAAACTGGCAAATTCACTCTGTGATGTTTAAATTATTAAATGCATCTGTGGATTGACTGTGGTATTTCTTGTTTTAGTGTGGTCAGCCTTTAATGTTAAAGCTCATACATAAGTGTCAAATATGACTTTGTGGTTGTATTCTAAATGGGGTATTGTATATTTATTGTATATTTGTATATGTATATTTTTAAAAGCCTTAAAAATATGGCATCTTACCAGATATGTACTCTGGATGACATTGCTGTGGCCTCCTGTAACACAATGAGGATTGTTGGGTTAATTTTTGATTAAGATATGTCCTTCAATGCAGAACTTAAACAAACATGTTGGACTGCCTTCTTTCACTTTCTCAATATTGTTAAAATTGGAAACATTTGATCTTAGAGTGATGCTGAAAAACTAATTCATGCATTTATAGACTGAACTATTTTAATTCAATGTTAACAGGATCTTCTAAAATTTCCTTAAACTGTCTCCAGTTAATCTGTTATTTTTCTTCTGGCTTCTTGTTTAATATTACAGGGTCTGCAACCTACAATATAAAGCGACTCAAGGTTGTGAATTGGCGCTATATAAATAAAACTGAACTGAACTCATAAATGTGTTGCCTTGTCATAATAAAAGACGAAGAAACTTAAACTTGCAGCAGTAACTCTTTTTTCCATCAGAACTGATGGTATAAGTTGGTACCAACTTAAACCATATGTAAAGTAGGGTTGTAAAAAATAGTTACTCGGATAATAATAACTACTACTGGATTAGATACTCATTTGCAACAGCATTGATACCTACTTCAGCTAACACATAAGTTGATTCAGCACAACCCCTCCCCTCACAAGCAGCTAAACAACAAACTTGGAAAAACATCTTAAAGAGATTCCTGTTTTTATGGGGAATTTTGTGAGTTCAGTAAAGCTACTGTTTCAAGAATACTGAAGTGTTAAACAGTTATTCGAAATATCAATCTGGCCAGCGTACATATTAACTATTAGCAATTAAACACATTAGCCATATATTAAGTTATCACTTAGGTACTGGCTACTAATAAAACTGAAATGATAATGTTGGAGCTAGGTAGCAAACATGATCAGTCCTTCTGTAGTGTTAATAACAGTGTTAATTTAACAAGCTAATGCAATTATGTGTGTCTCTTATCCTTTTCTTAAATTCCCTGAAGTTGAGAAAATATCAGGAGAAATATTTCAGAAATGAAGATCTTACTATCAAGTAGTCATCAGAAGGAAACAGAAATAGCCAGGGTTGTAGCAGAATACATTTACACACACCAGCATTATTCTAATCTTTATTTATATGAAAATTAAGCTCCTTCATTTTTTCATTTTTCCCACTGTGATATAAAAGAATTTGACAATTCCTGGTCCTGTTTTTTGCATTTTAAACTTCAGCATTTCATAAATGATGCTTGCACTATGCAAGCTTTCACTCATACCAACCTAAGCAGTAAAAACATAAAGCACAGTTTTTTATTTTAGAGATTTCAGCAGTAATTTCAGCTTGTCCGGTACGCTTTGTGGTGATCTGAAAAATCTTTGTCTATTAATGTGCACATGGCTGAAGACATGTGGAAGGTGGACCAGTTGATTGTCCAGTACTGTGTGTGTCTGTTTGCATGTGCTCCTGCTTTTAGAGTTGCAGGTTGGGCACGCACGGCACAATATGGGCTTTAATTCAGACCAACAGCCTCTCTGTCAAAAAGGAGGGGATGGAGCAATTAGCCCCACGGAGGAGTGAGAAAAAGGAAAAAAAAACGAAGGGAGTTGTGAATTTGACACATTAAATAGTGGCCGTCATTAGCATGTGGCTCTGTAGAGTTGTGGCGCATTCACTGGCTCCTTGAATGCATATTACTTCAGTACTACGGCCATACCCCCACCTCTCTTCCCTCTGCCTGTCCATCATTCCCATGGCCACCTTTCACTTGTAATCACCCTGTTTGGCCTCCTTTTTCATTCAGTTTCTACAGCTTTTTGTCGCCTTCGTGGTTTTTATGCCATCATTCTGCCCAGAATAGGCTCCCTGGAATCCTAAATCAAAACAAATTAAGCTGGATAATTAGATGTAGGAACAAATGAAATGTCACATACTAGTTGGTAGGCTCAACACTGCTAACACTGTAAGCTTATCTTTCCAGTGTCACAATATAAATTTGATACTGTATCGAGAATAACTGACCAGAAACTGTGGATGTCACTCAGCAGTTCCTACACGGTTTGTGAGGACACATTTGAAACTCAATTTAACTTGAATTATTCTTTCATTTTGTTGAAGCCTATCACGGCTTCTGTTCGGACTGACTTTCACTCAGCTTGTTGTCTCTGCTATATGAGCCTGGAAAAGAGCAAAGTAGCAGGCCCAGTGTGGTGCCTTTTCCGCCATTGTGCCGAGATCACCTCATGCCAGCTTTCCCCTGTCACATTAGCGCTCATCAACACAGTGAGCAGCACAACTTGCACTGTTCTTTGGGTTTATCCTTATTTACCATAGTCTTTGAAGTTTTATAGTTTGTGCTGTAGAAAGTACATTTTGCAGGTAAATCACATTTATCAGTGGTCATTAATTCCATTTAAGTGACTGAATTCATGAGCATTGAATTAGTGAGCATTTCAAGTTTCAGCACTCTGCAGTGAAGATTTTTTTTAACTCATTTTGTGTTTTATATTAAGTAACCCTGGATCTGATTCAATACCTTATTTTTTATGAAGCAGACACTTACAGAGTAACCTTTTGCAGGTAAGAAACTAACTAACTTATTTATCGTAATAATGACAGTTTTTTTTAAAAAAGGTCACAAAAGTAAAAAATCTTATTATATATCCTCTAGTGAATTAAGTATTTCAGTGAATGTCGTGGAAGGGTTATTAATAAAGCTCGTATTTTGATATGCAAGAAAGTTACTCACAGAATTACCATGAGGGTTGGGGGGAGGGGTTGTTAACCAATAAGAAAAGCTGTATAACTTTGGGTCTGGATTGAAGTCTCTGCCAGGCTGATTCTGGCCCCTGGACCTTATGGTTGACACACCTGATCTAAATTACATTAGCAATATTAAACCACATACTGTATATAAATATTATGGTTCAATGAATGCTTATATGGCAGTAATGTGTCAATTGCAAGATGTGCTTGCCCCAGAACATACCATGATCTCTTCTTCTTTTTGACTGTAACTTAAAATCTGAAGATTGTTTTCCATTCAGTAAAACTCAAAAGTAGTGATTATTATCATAAATACATTATAAAAGTGCTCACTTAGGTTTTAGATGAAAAGCATGGCCTTTAGACTGCTTTACAAATCAATATGTTTTTGCAACCGCAGTAGTTGCCACCACCCGGCCTTCATTTATGCCTTTTTGTTCTGTCTTTTATATACAGTCTGTGTATAGTTTTAGCACCTGATGCCAACTATTTAGAGCATACCACAGACTACAACTGAGGCAGATGGGAATGCTATTTTTATGGGTTATTTTCTTATAAGCTAATGATGGTACAGTGAAATTGTTGGGATATTTCAGATCCATATTTTTCAGCAGAATAAAGAAACAAAACCATAAAAACTTCCATGTTAATCATAGTTAATAGTTGGAATAACTGCTGATAATTGCTGGGAAACATTGAGTACATTGAGCATTGAAAATTTCTTTGGTTATATTAATTAAAACAAACCTGGGCTGGGCAAATCTTAGCGTTTAGTGTGACTCGCCGATGGGTTTAACAGTTTTTAGCTATAACTAAGAGGACACATTTATCAGGATTATATTTGATCATACCAAAATTTATCACAAAGGCAATATTTGCTTGAAAGAACAATTAATTTTTAGGGGTTTTCATATTGACCCTTTCCTTTAAAGTGTTCAAAACCAGTTTAGGTTCCCCTCTTTTTCAAATCTTGTGGTCTGTAGTCCCTCTCTTCCAGTGTGGCCCTCAGTCCCCCTTTTCCTACTTGGCCTCCCTCTCTATGTCCCCTCCCTCTCCTCAGCTTCTGTTAGGGCCATGCAGCCCGAGCTGTCAGAGCAGCAACAATCCCAGTCCATTAGTATGGTAATGAGGCTGCGGGCCGACAGGTGGCCTGGTAGACAGCTCAATTAAACTGCTCATTAAAGAGGGAAGTTAACGAAGCTGCAGCCCGGTGCCAGTACGGCTTTAACACACAATGTGATGTCACAAGCAACAAATTGCTGGTGAGTAGGGAAGTGTGTCAGTCTGTCCGCGTACAGGGGCGTGTGTGTGTGTATGCATTTCCTCGTACGTGTCTGTCTGTGTGCACATGTATTTGAGTGTAGCCCGACATGAGCGTGTCTGTGTGTGGCCAGAGCTTGAAATAGCGGGTCAGAGAAAGTTAGATGGACGTTACTAATAAGGCAGTGATGCAGCTTAGAGATCAGATAAGATGAGAGTCGGGGAGAAAATGTGATGGAGGAAAAATAAGTCACTCAAACTTGGCCTTTTACTGCCACATCAGGCTGCCAGCAGCCAAGTTCTCTACATCATTAACTGGACCAGAACACAGTGATGCTCCAATTATTGTGGAAATAATTGAGTTAATAATTGAGTTATTTAGATATACCTCATGTGTGTACAAAGAAAAGAACCATAAAAAAACAGCCAACTCAAACATATTACCAACATTTTATATTTTATAAGAAAAAATCGAAATAAATTAAGTTAAATTAAAAAACTATAAACATGTCATTCCCCACCCTGACACAGTGACCTTGATCACTACCATCTAACCCTACACTGTTATGGCAACTGGTGACCGTTGTCCCATAAAAATGACCTTTTGTGTTTGCGAGCAGGTTTTTACATTTCACTGCTGACCAGCAATGTGAGTCAGTGGTTTCAACAAATTCACCAAAACCTGATATGCGACAAAGTGACAGTGACTGCAGGCGCTGTAGTTACTGTGGCAAAGGGAACGTAGATTTTGTAATGGCGTCACAAAATCAGAGACGCGCAAAGAGCGGTTGAGTTAGGCGACAAATATGGGATGTAGCTATGGTCATGTTTGTTCCTGTAACCATGAGGTTTAAGGTCCTGTAGACATATTTGATCTAAAATCCAGATTTATCTATAACTAAATTATTTCTCCAAAGACTCCAATCCGGCCTGCTGGACAGCTTTTAAAATATGAAGGAGGACTCAGACTTTAGGACTTTTAACCATATATTCATGTTTTAGAGTTTGCTCTTTTTTTAAATCTCATTTTAAGATATCTCAGAGATTGACTGTGTCGTTAAACGTCAGAAAATGGAGCTCCACTCATCAAGTAAGAGTGGGCTGTATGTGTCCCAGGATGTAAAATGAGATTTACATCCATGATGTAAAGGTTTATATATTTATACAAGAATCTTTGGTCACTTCAACACCTCTGTGGACCACATACAGGGACATCATCTGTGGTAGTTTATGACAGAGGACTTGGTTAGTCATCATTATTTAATAATAATAATTATTATTATTTTTGAAAGAAATTGAATTGTGGAAAAAAAAAAAGGTTTTTTTCAACCATTTCCAAAACTTTGACAGGCGGTATATATTTCTTGTACACTTGCATTAACAGGATTTCATTAACTCTATTTTGAGGGCCCATTTCAGAACTTACATACTGGGAAAATTATATGGAGTGTTAAATGCAATTATACATCCTAAATTATTATTAATTATTTATTAAATAAATACACAAATAAGTAAGTACACCATCTATATAAAAAAAGCCAAAATAATGTATTAAATGCAAAGATAATACTGACACAAATAGAGGGCAATTCTGTGATTATAAAGACAGATTTTATTGACATAAAATGTCTCTTCAAAGAAAAAATAAAACATTACCCGTATTGCTGTATTTGTCATTAAGGATTTTAGATTACATGGTTACACTATGTGATAATTTTTTTTTAATCAGTGTTTTCTTTGATTTCATTAGTCTAGTGGGGATGGAGGTAAGAGGGCATTGAGTGCAACATGTTTTAATAGTCGCTCATTGTTTATTATGTATGAGAATAAAGATGTAACACAACATGGTAATCAGTTTGTAACCCGGACCAATTTAGTCTGTAATCCTGGGGGCGTGCTCTCTCAAGTGTGAAAATGGGGCCGTGTGTCTTGCTTTTTTCTCTCTGGTGCATTTGGATCTCTGTGTCTATGACATCGAGGATCATGGGAGTTAATGGGGTAGGACTGCGGTCAACAAACGGGGTTATGTATGGGCGCAAACAAGAACACAGTGAGAAAACAGACCTGCCAGATTCGCTCAAAGCTGTCTGAAAGATGTCTACCCTTATGAATATGCTAATCCCAGTTTAGCATGAACAAAAAAAAAATGCTCATTAATTAATCGACAACAATGGCCTCCTTTTAATGACACGCTAGCTGCCGTTAGCGGTGGCGGATAGTGTACATGTATGATACGGTTTAATGTAAAACAATTATTAATCATAAGGTTTAACAGATTTCTGAATAATACACTCAGTGTTACAAACACTGGTTCGGGTTTAATGAGATAAACCAAAGTTTAGAAACATGAATCCCAACAAAGTCATTCAAAAGGCCTGCAGCCAGACACACCGCTTGGACTGTTTTGTTTGAAAAAGCTGTTTCATAGCGTTGGTTATTAACCTACATTAAACAGATCTCAGCTCAAGGATGATGGGAACCAAACTAGCTGCATATGGGACATTTTGACCGCAAAAACAGTTAAGAGTAACACGCTCCTACTTACATGTGTCAGGACACAGGTCCATATGTTATAGGCTGTTGAGTGCTTAATCTCTGTAAACATATATGTGCTTGTGTATATTTACACAATCTGCACGCAAAGAGCTGGATTTCTGGTTTCTATCTAAAGTCGACTTGTTTGACTTCTTCTGATCAGCTACGTTTAAACAGGCTTTGTCTGCATGCAGGTAAACAGAGTAACTGAGTAACACTGGCTAAAATGTAATCTCCAAAATGAAAATGTTAACTTGGGCTTTTCTACTTGCATTAGTACTTTTAGTACTTGGACTCGAAACAACAGCCCGTGCATGAAAGAGGAAGTCTTAGAGGTAACAAAGGAATGTGTTTGTCATTACTTGATGCTTTGTTATCCTTTTCTAAAAAATGTAACTAAATACTACTTGTTTAAATGCTTTTGTAACTTGCAATTCTTTTGTTTTGTATTAAAGACCTTAGGCTTCATGCTCACAATCTGACACAAATATCTGTCATAATAACACAAAACACATTTTTGTGGCCGTAAAGTTAGAAATAGGTAGAAATAAAGCCGACTGCCTTTTAGCATCAGTGCTAAAAGCCTGGCAGCTAGTCACTGATATTGCTACCTGCTGAAATTCAACACAACTTCAACATTTTTTGGGGTTCTTCACTACTGGCTGTCTTTGGAGACTCTTTCAAAGAGCTGATGTTGTGTTAGCAGCAGATAGTTGGTTCTAGGCTATGTGCATTTAGAACTTTACCACCATGTCCCTTTACGCAATAAAAATTAAAGTAATGTTCATATTTTCACGCCATCTACAATAAAAGTTGTGGGTTGAGTTATCCATCCATTCATTCTCTTTCACTTATCCTTATCAGGGCAGTGGAGGGGCTATCTCAGTTACCATAGGGTTAGAGGTGAGGTACACCCTGGACAGGTCATCAACCTGGGGATGTAAAATGTTTTTGATCAACGGTTCTCTGGAGGTCTTTCAAAATTTTGCTTTCACTCATTTTAGTCCAGTCCTTGTATCTGACCTGAATGCATGAAACAGTACTTTTGCACTAACATGATGATTCAGAAGGGCCATTAGCAAAAAACATTTGTCACAGTATGCATTGTGTTCTTAAAATAAAATGAAGGAAGCGGGGGACAAAAGCGGAAGAAGCGGCAAGCCTACAATAACTTTCTACAATAGATGAAATGTATTTGAAAGTCATGTCCTTAAAAAGTAGAATCAAATTCAGCAAAGATCTGACACATGGCCTCAGAGAGTCATCTGGTCCTTCAGTTGATCCACCAACTCTTCACTGAAGCATCGTCAGCCATTTTTAATGAAGGGAAACAGGGAGAAAAGGCTCAAGTACGTCAAATTACAAAAGAACTGCACAGAAAATAATTGATAACAGGAGGGAAAAATTTAACTGACAGAGGAGCTGCATTTCAGCCAGTGGTGTTGGGGATCTTATTAACATTGATGGAATTATGAACACATAAAAGTACCATCAGTTTTGATGTCAGTCACAGTTACCAGTTGCATCAAGGCACTTTATATTGTCAAGTAAGGAGCTTACAATATTACAGAGAAAACAGAGAAAACCCTATGAGCAAGCACTTTGGTGAAAGTGGAATGAAAAAACTCCTTTTGAACAGGAATAAACCTTCCACAGAACCATATTTCAAACTCTGTGTTGCCATGTTTGTTTGCATGTTTCAATTCAATAAGTTTTCATTTTCCTAAAAAAAATAAAATAAAGACATGATGGTAGCTTAAAATTTTTGCACAGTGCTATATATTAATATATAACTATGGCAGTTTTGGCCAGTGACAAGATCACATTAAATATATCTGTGTATGTGTGGTGCCGTCTTGCATTACAAAGGCCACCACACTTTTCTGACACTTCTGACACACAGTTCTCTGCACCCCCTACATATAGAGCAATACGGTGAAAATGAATAGCACTGCATGTAATCGCACAGTAGTATGGCCCAGATGTATGTATACTGCACACAATATAGTACATTTTACACAAAGGCAGCTAGAGTATGTACTCAAAATGAAAAGAAAAGATATAAAAATTACAACATAGGACCTGTCTTAATTGCCAAAATGGAACTAAAGAATAATATTTCAAAATTAGTTCTAGTCCATTTTTATTTACATTTTTTTTTTTAAAGATTGTATTGACTTGTAGAATGTCACTGTAAAGGTTCTTCATTAGAGTTATGGTCATTTTTGTTTACTCAGCTTGCATTTTCTATTATACTGTAGCCTCCACCATGAAGCCTACTACATTTTGGAGTTTTTCTAATTCATTTTGTTTTCCATTGATGTCAAGAAAAAAAAAAGATGACTGTGAAGAAGTGAAGGGCATCATGGGGACTATTTGATTACACCCATTCTTTTCCTCTGTTCCTGTCTGCCTTGCCAAATGTACAAAACCTCTCTCTTGACTTTACATCTGCCCTGTGGCCCTTGAGCAGCAGTGGATCACTGAGGTCCAAGCAGTCAGCAGCATGCTGGTCTATTATGCTGCTAATTGGTGGCGTTAGTAAGATGGCTACAATATCAAAAGGCAGGAAGCAAAGGCTGGTGGGACCAGAGGGGTGAGGAGATGGAGAGAGTGAAGGAAGGAAAAGGAAACTGAGCGACAGCAGAGAAAGGCAGAGATTTGTTCTCATTAGAGGAGGGCGTGTCCATTCTCCATGTTAGAGCCAAATTAAGCCGACAGAGGAAAGACAAGTTCTGTGCATTTGTATGTGTGTAGGTGTGTATGGGCATGTCACTCAAAATCATTTTTGGTAAGAAGCTGTTGCGCATAAGGTGAACAATGGAATACCAGATTTGGGAATGTGGCTTCCTGATGAGCTACTCTTAGTAGTGGCTCTGTTGGTGGGAATCAGATTCAGAACACTGAACTGTGGGAACTAGAAAATAAAGTGAGAGAGCAAGAGCAAGGTTCAAAGAGAAATAGACACAACCAGGGTGTCGGCGCACTTATTTGAGTAAGTGGAGGTGTGATCCAGTCACCTGTGGATGTGAGTCTGTGGTTGTCAGGACCTGCCCAGGGTGAACCCTTCGACTGCTGGGATAAGCGCCAACCCCACCACCACCCAAAATAGGATAAGAAGCTACAAAAATGTACGGGCGATTCTTTTTCCTCAATATTAACTATTTTTTTTATAGTTAACACTTGTCTGTTGTAATCTGAACCAGGATTATAGACCTCAAAATATATTTCTAAAACATAAACACATAAAGTAATATTGTTCAGTACGCAGACATTTAACCTCTTAAGACCCAAACTCCTTAATGGCATGCATTTTTAATTTCTCTTTTTCTCTTTCTCGTAAAAACAACGATTTTTTTTTTCCTGATTTTTGTTTCTGAGAAAAATGAGATCCACATATGAGGACATTTGTTTAAAATTTAGATCGAACAGTGGCAGTATAATGTCCTCGTAAGAGGATATCAGGCCCTTGTAGAGCAAAATGTTGTATTTTGGTTTAAACAACCCAAAACGTGATGTCCACATATGTGGACGCCCAGGTCCTAGGAGGTTAAAGAAATAAACCGACAACATAGTGCTAGAACTTGGTGTTCCCCCGGATGAGCTGGAGGAGGTGGCTGGGGAGAGGGAGGTCTGGGTTTCTCTGCTTGGGCTGCTGCCACCGCGACCCGGCCCCGGATAAGCGGCAGAAGATGGATGGATGGATGCATAGTGCTAGAAGATGTAAAATTATTCACACGTGCAATGTTGCAGTTAAAAATGTATCAAGCAAAACATTTCAAAATTTATCTCGCCGTATCTTTTTTTTTTAAATATAAATTTTTATATATGATTCAGAGAGCTGGATTGAATTGCTTTTATTAACTGTATTTTAATTTGTTTTCAGCCTATTCTTCAGTGGCACATTGTGTTACCTAATGCAAGTTTATCATGTTAAAAGGCTAGTTAATTAGGTTAGCACAGCTGAATGCTGCACTAAGAAAATAGGTGACAAATTTGTTCAGTTGGAGCACCAGCCTCTGTGAGTTTGATGGACCTCAAATTAAGATTGGTTTGGCAGTTTTCGCTTCAGCTCTAAAAAGCACTTTCTACTCTTCTCTGTGTTTCATAGAGTCATCTTTTATTTTCACTTATTCCCTTGACAACACTGTTTGCTAACGTTTCAAAGCAACCAAGTGTAATTATATGAT
Source organism: Pelvicachromis taeniatus (assembly GCA_015108175.1). Lineage (NCBI taxonomy): Eukaryota > Metazoa > Chordata > Actinopteri > Cichliformes > Cichlidae > Pelvicachromis > Pelvicachromis taeniatus. The sequence goes on along the minus strand of VURO01014012.1, from coordinate 9,201 downwards.
TTTCATTCTTTGTGCTGTGGGTAACATGAAACCAACACCATCGTGTCCCATGCTCCCTCTGGCTTCATTCTCCTTTGCCCCGGGGGCATCTTCTGCAGGCTCATGCGCCCTAATCGTCTCCCTCTCCCCGTCACTTCCACTGACCCCCTGTTGTGGAGGGAGAGAGCAACATTACATCTTAATCTCACTTGCTTGATGGAGAATGCAGGTCCCTGAAAGGCAGCATTTTCTGGTTACATGAACACATTGGGGTTGGATCAACCATATGCCAATTGACATGGCTAGGGCTGAATGGCTAACGTGGATTGTAACAGTGGTCCTCGGACAAAAAGCCCCCCTGCGGGCTCCCACACCTCCACCAGAGCTGAACAGACGTTCAGCCTGCCGCTGACACAAGGCCAGATCCCCCCACCAACACTGAGACGTAGACACACACACACACCCACACACACAAAAGTTTGGGGTATGATATTGCAGTGATTTTAATGCAAATTTCACAGATGATGCTGTTCAGCTGTTTTTTTTGTCATGCACAACAAAATGGGAAAACTCAGTATTGTACACAACTTATATTTACTGTCGTTAGACTTTTTATTTCTTTGCAGCTTGCGCTTTGTTTCAGAAAACATTACTTTCAACTTTTCCCAGCACGCCATTAAAATTTTGTTACAAATGCGAAATTGCAGAGGCCTATATTTGTATAGTTTCCGGCCCTTCCCCCCCCCCCAGTTTTGGGA
>VURO01014009.1:2993-19342 GCA_015108175.1 Pelvicachromis taeniatus | reverse complement strand
GTGATATGTTGGTCACATGTCCGTCCGCCAGCCAAAGTAGTGCCGTACGAATTAGCGCGAAAAAGAGACTAGATTAGCAAGCTGGCTCTCGCTGGCCCTGTACCCATATCTGCAGCAGGTCTCCAAGGTGAACAGCCTCTGGCATGTTAGAAGAAGGCAGCTAAGGGAAGTCGACAAGTCAGATCCATAACTTCAGGATAAGGATTGGCTCTAAGGGCTGGGTCGGTCGGGCGGCGGTGAGCGGCCCACTTTGCGGGGCTCTTCCGAGGCTGGTGGAGCAGTCGCTCCGTTGCCCTTCACCTGCAAGGCGGGTCGCGCACCGCCGCTACTAGCAACTAGCCCACTAGCATAACTAGCCTGCTTGCGCTACTAGCCCGCTCGCTAGCGCTACTAGCCTGCTAGCGCACCTGCGGCTTTTAGTCTGGTGCGGCTAATGTATGAACAAAATATGATTTTTTCATAATTTCAAGTTGTGCGGCTAATATTCAGGTGCGCTCTGTAGTCCGGAAAATACGGTAATTGCTACAGTGGTATAAAGACAAAATATCCACTGTGGCTTTTCAGGGTGTTTAAGCATGTTCTCGTTCTATAACAGAGGGGGTAGGGTAGTGATGGTTTAACCTATGTTAACCGAACCTTCTTCTCGCGTATTTTCCGGACTACAAAGCGCACCTGAATATTAGTCATAACTTGAAATTATGAAAAAATCATATTTTTTTTATTGCGCTTTAAGTTTTGAGTGACAGGTTTGCAGACACAGGGAGCAGTAGCTGCTTGGTACAGTATCTGCATCCCCTCCAGTAGTTCAAACGGAACCATACCTGTCAACAGTGCCTTGTCTTGGTGCCTTTTCGAGCATGTTTAATGCATGGTCATGGATGGATGGACATGATGAATTATATGGCTGTGTGGTACACAGAAGAGCAGGGGAGGGTGTGTATAGAACATTAAGATCCACAATTGCTAAAGACCCATGAGATTGTCTTATCTCTATTTCTCCAGTGGATTCATGGTGATTTATGTGTACATAATATTTACCTGCAAGGTAGATATTGTATGAAAAATAAAACACAAAATTCCTTCATGTTATTGATTTTTTACCAGTGAACCTAGTAAGGTGAAATGTTTCATGTTTCAAAATGTTTTATTTTAGTGCAGCTTGCTTTTCCAGCCTTTTGTTCCCCCGTCCCAACCTTTTTTCAAATGTTTCTGCCATCAAACTCAAAATGAGTTTTTCACGTTTGATATGTTTTCTTTGTAAAATATGGGTTAAAGAGATTAGAAACATGATTGCGTTCTGTTTTTATGTCAATTTTACATAATTTCACAAAATTCTTTCTCTTTTGAGGGAAGGAATTTAGATGACGTTGGCTTTACTGCACAGAGAGAACTACATTTCTGGTTAGCTACACATATTCTTAAAGGCCCACATCCACCAAATAACTGCCATTTTACTGCAGCTGCAAAGACTGCCTTTCTCTGCGTCATCCTTTCCTGCAACATGGCTGCAAAACATTTTGTTTTTTGCATTTTGATAAATATAGTCGAGCACAGTGCTATTTATAGAAACCTAGTGTGCTGTGCACCTAAGTTGGGTCTGTTGCATGGTGGGAGAGGAGATGGGTCAGAGGTGGAGCGCTTGAGGATGCAGTAACCCAGATGACGGAGCTGGAATGATTGGCCTTGCGGCGCTCAGTGTGCTGCCATGCTTAATGCTCCCGCAGGAACATGGTTACACAAGATGCATGTCTCATCTGCCTTTTGTTCTGTGGGGAGAGGGAAGTTATTCAGAAATGTCATTTGACTGTGGAACTAAGAGCTCGTGCATTACAGCCATTATTTTGTTTGTGTATGGGTTGGTTATTTTGTAATATTTTTTTTTAAAAAGCAGACAAAAAATCTAGAAAGTATGTCTGAAAGTGTTTTGTTATATAAAACCACTTTTCCTGAATGCATAATCATGCATTCACTTATTTCACTTAACTTTGTCCCTTGGGTTGCAAGTGCCACTAATGATTTGTCTGATGGTTGGTTTGTAGTGAGTCTGTTCTTCATGAAACCTTCCTTAACATTCCAATATCTTTTTGTCTGTTTTGGGTCTTTTTTCTTTCACATAGGATATCATGTTTCCAGCTCCATGGTTGTGGAGGAGGCAAGATGGGAGAGTCGTCACCTTCTACAGGAAGACAACCACTCCAAGCTGTACTCAGAGCCCGAGAAGAACTGCACCGAACCAGGTGAGAGTAATTCAAAGGTGTCTCACTTGCAGGTGTCAGTGTGTGAGTTTTCTGAAAAGCTTTGATTAGAGCAAGTGGATGTTAAGTGGTGCTTATTTCTCTATTACCCAAGCCTAGTGTACATCAACTGTGGTGGGCTAGAGACTAAGTAACTCAGGTTTTGGGCATTTCTGCCTGTTGGTGTTCAAGGACAAAAGACAGAGAGGCACGAAATGTGGAAGAGTGAGTAGGTGAGTGTCGTGCAACATTGTACCGGACATCCACTCCTCTGGCAATATGTACTCATGTGCTATGTCCTATCCACTTGGCTACAGGTTCACCCCGCCAGATTCTTTCTTGGTTCTGCTGACCAGGGGTTAAGGGTAGTTGTGCTACCACATTTTAGGGCGTTTACACACCTACAATTTGTTTAGTCAGTTAATCAGTTGATAAGTTTGTAAATTTGTACCTTTTTCCTGTCGTTGTTTTTTTCATCCAATAATTGATCCAAACACCAGGGTCTGACCTGGTCATTTAGCTGACTAGCCGTATATTACTTGCAAATGTCGTAACTAGAAAAATCAAGTCTGAATGGAAATGTTAGCTGGCATGCCAAATTGTTTTTCCAGCTAACACGGACCATCATACTAACTTAGATGCCTAACAGACCTCATTTTACGTAACATATAATAGAAAAAAACAAAAATGCTAATAATATGCAAGCAGATAGCCAGCAACCTGCAATTTATGTTAGCTGTGCAACATGTATCTGGCGTTGCTAGCTTTATCGCATCAAATTCAGCTTTGTTGTTTTACTGATTTGTTGTACAACATATACATACAGTGCATACTGCAGCACAATGTCACAGTCACAACAAGAAAAGCAGCAGTTGATACGACCAAAATGATTTTGACTTTGTGCAGTGAACCTGATCTTGTTGCCTTTATTGTTGTGAAGACGGGAACCAAAACTGAGCGAATTTAGAGCAATGGCATCTTCAAAGACAGTTTGGTTAGTCATGATGACCATCAAACAGCGGTAAGATGGGGTCAGGCAGCCCCCGATAATATGACAACATACACACACTACATATACAGACATTCACATTAAACAGATGTTGTCATAACTGCATACACTGAGAGAACAGGCAAAACATTTTAGATTTTAAACACTTAAACAAGTTAACTCGAATGCAACCCTTTGGGAAACAGTTGTGTCATGTCCCTTATTGCAAAAAATATGTTTGTAAATGAGTTGTGTTCATCCCAGATTGACTCAGATTGATCTTGGCAGTCTGTGTGTGTTTACAATACAGATGGCATTTATTTGCCATCAGTTTCTCTCAGGCAGTCTGTCTGAGAGTGATTGAGCATTTGTACGGAGACAGGTTACCTCCCACCAGATGACCCTGGCAGTCGCCTTACGTCGCACTTTCGACCTCTGGGTCATGTGGTCACCTCAACTACTTGCAGCTGGTCACTGAATGCAATAAAAACATTCAATGCAACCACAAAGCATCTAAGGATTTTTTCCAGTTTTCATTGCGATTGCTGTCCTGTTTTTGTTTTGTTTTTTTTCCTCTAGTGTGACTGTGCAATAACTGAGCAGGGCTCAACTTAGCTGACACACAGAGTGCCGTGTTGTGTTATTGTCATAGCACTAGTTTACTGGAATTTAATAGCATAGTTTATGAAATTGTCACACAGATCGTTTTTTCTCAGCTGAACCTAGCGGGCTTCCATCATAATGAAAATAATTGCTAGTTTTAGGACTGTTATTTTCAATTATATCTCAATTGTTGCTATTGGCTCTCTTTGTTTTCCATTATGCTTTGCTCTTTTAATACCTGAAAAAACCCCACACCGCCTACATCCTTTCTTTTACTTTTCTACACGCACAAACACGCAAAGAACTCAAACCTCTCCCAGGTAGAAAGCCTCTCTGCTCTCCTTCAGACCGAATGCTGCCGGCATCAGTGTGTGTGAGTCTCTTCGTCAGTGTGCACCAAACTCTCTCATGCCTTATGTTTATTTTCTCTGTGGACTTGTCAGTGTGTGTGTGTGTGTGTGTGTGTGTGTGTGTGTGTGTGGGTGGGGAGATGGAGGAGGACATCTTTGTGTGTTTTCCCTGTGGCGTGGAGTGTGTGAGTGTTTTTCATGTGGAATCCTGTGGCTTTACAAGGCTAACGTCCTGCCAAGCATTCTCTTGATCTCATGGTAAACACACAGCCCGCGTCTAATGCACACATGTAAATGCACTCTGTCCTGCATTTTGAGGATGCAGAGACATTACTCGGTCTGATTGGATTCATATGGACAAGTTATACAGTATATGGGCACTACATAGTTTCTGGCCTGTTTCTGTTTAATTACACTTTGTCTCCTGAATCTCTAATTACCTTAATAGGGATTATTCCTTCTTTTCTACGCTAATAGGGGCCTTCACAATGTGCTCCTTACGCTTCACTCCCCCTCTTCTGTCTCTCTGTCGTGCCTTTATCGTCTGTTTAGTTCTCCGTCGTCCCCCCGGAGCACTCGCTGTCTCCTGCTTCTTCTTCGTTTTTCTTTTCTCTCTGTGCTTTTTCCCCTCCTCCTTCACAGATACAATCATCAGTTCAATTGCGAGGGGTAGAGCGCAGTCGTCACGCGCTGCAGAAACGCAGCACAGAGACACGCACTCGCTGAGACGACACGTGCACGTGCGTCTCTGTGCATGCAGCTGATGTGGCAACACGTGCATGCACATATCCATCTAAAGGAACGTTTTCTCTTGTGTGGAGCAACTGCACATTATTCTTCTCAAACCCAGTGGCACGTCTTTGCAAGGAGCTTAATTAGATTTGTTAAACTTTATACAAGATTAGATTCAAAACGAAACAGCATCTTGAATTTAAGAAGATTACCTCTTGTTGTTTCATATTGCCAGAAGCAGAGGATTCATTAAGTTGAGATGAGCTATTTTGTCAGTGAGCACTGGCGATGTACTGTATATGAGTATGTGCTGTAATGAGTTCCGCTGGGATAAAAATTTGAATTCTTGTTCACGGCAGTTCACGGTTTTGGGGGAAATACGATTCTATTTTTACTTCCGTTCACTTGTCTAGCCTGCTATAGATATGCAACAATGGCGCTTGAACACGTGACAGTAAAATTCCCAGGAAAAGGTTTACTGCTTTCACTTCTGAGTTCAGCTGGAGTCTCTGTGGCTCCCTCGGGTGACCGTCTATTTAACTTCTCTGCTCGATCTAGATAAAAGAGATGTAGATGTAGGCAACGTAAAGACGAGCATAGAATTATTAGCTGGCCTGTGAACATTTTTAAGTGTTTCCAAAGTGCTGTTAAAAAGAGCAACAGCTTTTCCAAACATCCTATTTTCATTTTACTTTGCACACTGAAACAAACAAAAGCCAAGAACTCCCAGGCTTCAAATTATTAGCCCCAATGATGTTAATAGTCAACAAGTCTGACACGTCTCCAGAGCAATTCCAGTCCATTCTGCTTTAGCAAGTCTTTTAAGATCTTCCTGGTTAAATAATCTTCTGATATGAACTTTGGTCTTCAGTTCACTCCACAGATGTTCAAGTCAGTCAAGTCAGGGCTTTGTGCAGGCCAGTCAGTAACCTTCACTTTGATCAGTTTTCCACCATGTTTTATTACCTCCACCACCGTGGAGACACTTTTCTTTGGGTTGTTTGCCTCCCCCTGCATTCTCGTGCACTTCCAGTATGCGTAATCTTTCTCCAGGTTGTCCTTACCATGCTTCCGTCTGGTTTAAAGGTGTCTCTTCTACAGAAATTGAGAATTTCTTGCTTTGCTAGTATTTGAAATTTGCTGTACTGTCTTTGAATTTCTTGATACTTGGAAAACACTGTGATAGCTTTGTATATCCATCTCCTGCTTCGTGAGCATCAACGATTCTTTATCTCAACTGATCTCATCTGATTTCCTTTTTTTTTTGGCATGACAGCTCAAATCCTTGTTGAACATACCGAGAGTAAATTCGAAGAACCCTCAGTTTTAAAATGATTTCATAAGCTTTGAGTATTACAGTTCCTGACAATCCTTATTACATTAACAAAGCACAAAGGAAAATGTTGCATTTACCAGTCTGGTACTAGCAATTCATGCTTGCCTTTTTGTCCCCTAGTCTATCAAAATTGTCCTCTTTAGATGCACCGTGTGACAGGTTACCAGCTCGCCTACTTTAAGAAGGGGAGGTGGTGGATTAAACCTAAAGATGCATTTTTTGCTAGGTGGCTCAGAGTTGGAAAGATAATTTTCTTCTACCATTTGAGAGGATCTGTATGACTTTCTACATTAACTAACTGTAAGAAGCTTGAAAGTTAATTTCCCATTGCCTCCCTTTCTGTCAGTTGAGGTTACCGTGCTCTTCTTTGTTGAAGCTTAGTACTTAGTTGTTGATTGTTGGCCTTGGGCACATGGGCACAGATGATGAGTCAGCGAGCCGTGACTACAACAACGCTTTTTGTTTCTGTATTTCAGTGAAATTCTTTTTCACTTGAAATGTATTTGAAACTAAACCGAGAGATGAAATGAAAACCAGAAATGACATCATGTCCAACAAGTTGCTAGCTGACTGGGCAGCATACAAAATATAGGTCTTAATAACTGTCAACAGTTCTTGGCTCCCTCTAACACCTCCATCGTAATGCATATATGGACAGAACCTCTGTGACTGCTCCCTCCTACTCCAGCAACCTCTTGATCGTTTTCTGCCTTGATCCCCAGCACGTGTCTGATGAGGTGGTAAAAACAAGTGTAAAATCTGGACTGAAGCCAGCTCTCTTCTTTTCCTCCAGCTTTAGCAAAAAATGCTGACATTTTTCTTACATGGAGTCAAGTCCTGGTGATGCGCTTGTCATCTGTGCCATGTTTTGTCAGAATCACAATCAACTTGGTCAAGTAATGCTTTTGTTACTCAGATGTATGGAAAGAAAACAGGAGTTAGAGTCACTGATGTTCAATAAACTGTAACCCGTACAAAGGAAATGTGTGATGTATAACCAGTATATAGCAGTTGTGCATGTTGATCCGTAACATGTGAGAAAATACAGTCTGTTTTTCTGTCTGTCTGTATATTTAAGTATATTTAAATTAAAAGAATAATCATTTTCTGTAGTTTTAAAGCTGTTTTTCTGAAATAGGCCTTCATTTAATACTGATGTTTAGGTGCGATGGCATGCTTTTCATGCAGTAAGATAGGACACCAGCAAATCTACAGTGAGAGACTCACAAAGTCATATATAAAACCATCACTTCTAGTTAATGCTGCTGAAGGTGGTGCTACCATCCATTGAGTCATGGGCTGTATTTAGTTTTTCACACACTGCTTCTGCATCTTTGGCTCAGTTAATGTTAAATAAATAATGACACACTGTCATTATTATGTTATATGTTGTTGTGCATCCGCGGTTGAACTTAAATGTTTTTAGACCCAGTAAAGACCAAATCATTTTTATGATGTCCTGACACATAAAACCTTAGAAATGTTAGTGTGTGGGGTTGAATGGTTTCTCTCTGTGCTCACAGCAGTACACTCAGACACGAAAAAACTCTCATCTAAGCTGACAGCAGAGATGTTTCTATGCATTCCTACGGCAGCAAGCTCTCTCCAGAGCTCCGTTTGTGCTGTAATTGCTCAGATCAATGGCACTTACGCCCTCCTCCTCCTCTCATCCCACTTCACACAAACATCCATACTCATACTAACAGAGTAGCAAGTGTACACAGTCAGGCTCTGGCAGACACTGGGGGAAGCATGCAAAATGACACAAACGCTCGCACAAACACACATATATATGAAGCAAACAATGGTGCAGATAATGATTTTCTTGTCGCCTCTTTGTGTGTGACACAGTTGCAGTTTTGTAATTTTCCATCAAATTAAAGAAAAACTAAATGTCCTTCGGAGAAGCACACACACGCGCACACACACACACACACACACACACACACACACACACACACACACACACACACACACACACACACACAGAGATATGATTACAGAGTGGAGTGCATTGCATTAGAGATAATCATGTTTACAGTTGTCAACTTTCTCCTCTCTGCTCATGCACTGCAAACAATAACCTCTACCTCATTAGACTGTGTGTGTGTTTTTGTTGTTTATTTGCCTGTGTGAATCAGTCTGTGCAACATGGTGGCATTAACCTCTGTCTGTCATTTTCCTTTGTGACTCATATCTATTCTCATCTAATTCAATCTGACTCCATGATAAGCAGACCAGTGTGTGCGTGGCGTGTGGTCTATCCGTCGTCTGATCTACCTTATCATTTTCTGTTTAGCCGTTTTTCTTTCTATCAGCTCTTAATTTGCCATAGAAATCACTTGTTACAGTTGTAATCACACTCCAGTTAAACATTTAAAGGGTTGCGCTCTTTTGCTCCCTTTCCCTCTTCTCTGCTCTTGTGATTAATCATTGTCATTGATGTTACTTAACTGAGGTTTAGGGCTTGATTTGGATTGAGGCACATTTACTCATGGTATTATCAGGTCTGCTGAAAAACTGATACCGTACCTGCAGAATGTTGTGATATTTGTTAGGCTGGAGTAATGCTTTGATGAAGTGTATTTTAAGGCTAGAGGTTTATGGTCTATTAACCGCTGGCTGTTATAAAACAGAATTTTGTAACCATAGGTGCACATTTACTGTACTGTGAGGATTATGAAGTAATCAGGTGGTGCCACTAACTCCCCAGTTAAATGGCAATTAATGTTCAGTCAAACTCATGTGAAACACACACACACACACACACACACACACACACACACATACACACACACACACACACACACAAATTTATTATCAGATCTGTTTTTCTCTATCAGTAGGGTGAATTTTCACAGACCATTGAAATCACATGCCATGAGTGATTTGCTAAGATTTATTTCCATTAAACACTGATAGATTTGACCTTTGTCAGCATTTTACTCGCTCACCTGAGAAAAAAATCACTTTCTGATTTTGACTTTCAATGACTGTTTCTTATGGGTCACCATAAGAAACAGTCTTATGGTGACCCATAAGTCCTTTGTTGAAAGCCTTTGTTGAAAGGCTTTTAGGCAATAAGATGATTCAAAATCTCCCCTGGAGTGCAATAAGCACATTTATGCTTTCTAGGGGTTAAGCTATTAGCAGTATGTTCTCCCCATGGCATCGCACCGTCAACAAGCAAAATCAACACATCTGTAGAGCTACGTGAGTTATGATCAGTGTTGTGCTGGCCTGAAAGAGTCTGGACCTTTATTGCTGTCTGTGCTGTTCTCCTGTGTTCTTCTACTGATTCGCCTCATCTCCAGAGACTCAAATGCATTTGCAGATCCTTTTAAAAACACCCATGCTCCCATGTCTCGGTAAACCATGATAAATAGCATGTGTACCGCACGTTTTCCTAACATGAAACTAATTATCTACTTAATGGGACTATTTTCTCTTTTTCCATTACTGCACGCTGAGGCAAAATGAACCTTCAAGTGTGAGAGCCTATTTGGAGACAGTTCTGTCAGAATGGAGGGAGCTAAAAACTGCATTTCTGAACTATTCAGAGCCACGGAGTTTAGAAGCAATGAGAGGAACAGGAAACATTGGAATACGAGTGTTGGCACTGTTAGATCTCTCACACCTGTTTCACAGGCTACCAGCCTTTGAAATTGCCATCATTAGTTGATATTAGTTCTGCTGATATTGCCAGTTAGGTGGCCTCTTCCACCAGTAATAATAGCATTATTGTGTTTAGTTACTGCTTCCCCATAGACTATAAATCAAAGATACTGTCCAGGTATAAAAGATAATGAAGCTACTGTGTTAGTGGCTTACGCTTGCAATATTTCTAATGTCCAGCAGGGGACAACAGGTTTTAAAATGGATATCCATGGGAAATATCCATGCTGGCCACTTTATTTATGAACTCAGTAAAAACACTTACTGATAAGGTTATGGGCTCAAGTCTTATTAAATAAAATATAATTTTCATTTCGCAAATTATGTTTTCATTAGACCTTCTGTGTGGAGTTTGCACGTTCTTCATCCCACAGTCTAGAAACATTTGTGTTAGGTTAAATGGTGATTTTAAATAGGCCATTGGCGTGTTGTGGAGTATATAGACTGTATAATGTTCAGAGTGAAGTGATGTGAAGGTATGGTAAAAATCTAATGTATATTTAAAGCACTTTTTGCAATTTTGGACAAAAATGAATGAAAGTGTTCAGTAAATTAAGTCAAAATAGTTTTACACTTAAGCAGCTACCTGACTGCTTATATAGCAGCACTAAATCATTCTATGTATTTCCATAGATTTCTTTTACAGACATTCTTCTTCTACATAGGTTTAATCTTAAAGACTTCTCTGATCCTTTGGCCAGATGGTACCTCCATATTTTTGCCATTTATTTGTTAGAGCAGTAGACATGAAGGTAGAGGGAAAAAGAAAAAAAATCACACTCACAAAATGATCCGCTGACTTGAACCCAGGATGCTGCAGTAAAGACTTTGATACATGGGTCACATGCTCAGCTAAGATATAGTGGAACTCCGCAGATGTTAATTCTACACATTGTCTTCTCATGTATCACTTGGTAGCTCACAGTTGATCACTGGTTGATTTTCCACGTTCTAGTCATATAAATAACCCTCATATTTATTTACTACGTGACTATATGGCTCAACCTGTCCAGGGTGTACCCCGCCTCTCGCCCCAAGACAGCTGGGATAGGCTCCAGCGCCCCCCGCGACCCTGAAAAGGATAAGCGGCTGAGAATGGATGGATGGATGGATGGACTATATGGCTTTGAACTGCATTGTCATTTATTGCCACATCACTGCTAGTTTCTGCCTACTTTTCTCACCTTAAATGACAAATCCATTTACATGTATACCTCATCAGAATTTTTATACATAATCACCATTTTACCTGAATGATTTTGCAATAATCTCATAAGAGATTGAAAGAATATGGACTAGAGCTGATGGCATTCATATGTGGTTTTACAGATGTATTCTTTAGGAAAACGTCTATTGATTTCTTCAAAAAGGATACAGTCATGGTAAAAACATACATCCTCTTTCAATTCTAAGGTTTTATGTATCAGGATATAATGAAAAATGTGGCCCTTATAACAGGCTACATCATTTTAGTTGTTTAAAACTGAGGTAAATACTAATGACTGATCATCTTCAAATGTGATTTATTACATATTTCAAGTTTCACCAACAGAAAGCTGTAACATGACAGCACAACTTAGGTTTGCAAAGCTGCATTTGAACAAACAACAAGTCTTATGGAAGAGTGCCCTTTAGACAGATGGAGATATTTGTTGTGTTTGGGTTTCAGTGAACATAATACTGTGTATTATAATCAAACACCACATAAAAACGGGTTAGCAAAGCAGTGGAAAAGTGATCATTTAAGGTTTTTTGTAGTCACAGCACCTGAGCTGGTTGGAGTCACTGAGTGGACCATGAACTCCTCTTTATACCAAAGTATTTTGGAGTCCAGTGTGAAACCGTCTGTCTGATCGCTAAAGTGTTGCCCAACAGGACATGATCCCAAGCACTCCAGGATATCTTGAACAGAATTGATGCAAAAGAAAAGAGTGAAGGAGCGGCAATGGCCCAGTCAGACTGAAATGCTGTGGTGGCAACGTAAGAGAGTTGTGTATAAGTGAATGCCCGCAAAGCACAATGAACTGAAGCAACATTAAGAAACTGGGCCAAAATTCTTCCACAGTGATGTGAGAGACTAACAAACCCATACAGAAACAAATAACTTCAAATGATGAGTTTTCTACATAATGCTTATTCATTTTAGCTTTTTTGTTTAACTGTAACTGTGGCTCATCCAAGTTAGTTTTTGCTGTGGTGTGGTCTGCCGTGCTTTGTAGTGCAAAAGAAGGAACAGGTTGTGAAAGGCCGGCTGGTCATATATCTTTTCATATGCAGAACACGGGGTTTGAGTACAAGGGTGTAGGCACATGCTAACGTCATGGAGATGCAGAGGCTTGTGTGGTGCGCTGATGAGGAGACGATTACGTCAAATTTGTAATGTAGTCAGTTACCTTTGTTTGTTTGACCCCCAACACCCAACAAAAATGAAATGTGTTTTGTACTGCTGAGTGTTGTTGTGTGAGCCATCAAGAGCCATCCCCTCCTTGCCAAAGTCCATCTGTCACGCCAAGAAAGCTCACTCAGCATGTCAAAGTGTGCAGGCCTGCTGGGAGGAGTGTACATATGTGTGCTTATGTGCATGCTTGTTTGTGTTGGTTGGAGAGTGTAGGAGGAGGAGAGTGGGTGGGATGATCTGTGTCACTTTGTATTACATCATATCCTGTAAAGGAATCGCACTGGCACAAAATAATCCAGTCTAAGACAGGAAAGGAGGGTGCATGATGATGGAGAAAAAAATTGACTAATTTGATGTTATGTAATTGCAACATTTTTTAGCTTTTTGTCAGCCTCAGGTACCACAGTATTGGTTTTTATGTAGCCATTTCTCTTGTTGCAGGTCTTCAAAAGTTTTGATTTTTGTGAAGGACTAATGGAGCGACATTACTGACAAGCCAATCAGCGTCATGCAGTATGGCGACGTCACTTTTTCAGTTCGACAAGGCTCACTTAGAACTCCGGCCAAGTATGTACTTAAAAAGTACCAGGTACTACCACCTAATAGAAAACCCTAAAAACCAAGTAAAGCTAAATCAAGCCGAGCAAGTAGGTACTAGTGGAAAAGAAGCTGTAGTGACAGTTTAACAGGACTTGCTGGTTTAATTTATTTAATAGCTATAAGGAACAGGAACAATGAGTGGAAATGGCCATGTTCAACTGGGAAGAGACCGCAAACAGACTGGACACACTAGTCTGTGGACTACTTTGGGAACTTCTCAGTTCCACCACCAGAAGAGTTTGCTGTGGAGATTGAAGGCTGGCCAACTAGCTTAGACTGCAGCGCCCATGACATGTTAAGCAAATAGAAAATAAACCATCAAAACACTGGGTCATTGCACATGTCACGAGTACAAGGCAACGAAATGTGCTCTCTGCATTTAACCCGTTCACTCAGTGGGCAGCTAACAATCCAGCGCCCAGGGAGCAGTGTGTAGGGACCACCTTAGGGTGGACTCGAACCTTCAACCTTCTAATCAAATGGCAACCACTCTACCTACTGAGCCACCCCGCACTTAATGTGTGTGCTTTCATTCTGTCTTTGTCAAGGTTGTCTGTGTTACCTCCCTCCATGTCTTGTCATAGTTAACATAGACTTCATAGTTGATTCTTAGTTAGCACAGTCTTCTCACAGTTTTCATAGTTTTTTAGTTTTCCCTGTTTAGGTTCTAGTTTAGTTTTTGCCACTGTCCTCGTTGCTTTGTTTGCTTTCTTTTAATCAGCCATAATAGAGGCTTGTTTTCTGTTTGAAACTCAAGTCATGTTCTGCCTCCCTTTGTGTCTACGCTTGGGTCCACAATTCACAGCACATTGGTGCATCCACCCGTGACAGTAACCTTTGGGGATATAATACACAATAATGAATATGGAAGCACTGCTTATTTGGATCCAGAACGTAGTATTTTTATTAAAATAGATGGCTGAAGTTGTTTCCAGTATTCTTCTTTTTGTTCCACAAACTACATTGTGACCAAAGTCAACTCCATTCAGCAAATTTCCTGACTGGAGTTGGTATTTAATGAGTCCGGTGATTCCACATGGACGTGGGGTTTTAAAGGTGGAACTTTGATTGTGTTGTATGACATTTAATTGGATAGTTACATCCAATTAAATCCCCACATGTGCCACATGACACATGTGGGGATTAAGAAGTACTTAATGTAAGATCAGCTTACGTCTGTGTACTGCCAAGGTTAGAATATTCTAAAAGATAAATTTTAGCAATGTGTATGTGAAGGTTCTCAGTCATCCAGGTCATTGTAGTCTGAGCTTGGAAAGAAAAGCGTCTGGACTTCTTTAAGTTTCTTGAAGACGTTTCCCCTCTCATCTGAGAAGCTTCTTCACTTCTCAGGTCAAATGGTGGAGAGTCCCAGATTTTAAGCCCTATGGGAGTGTCCGCAAGAGGGTCATGGACCCCCAATTGATCCTCTACCTAATCACACGAGCCAAGGTGTGAAAACAGGTGTGGGTCACAATCAGCCAAGGTGATTGTGAAACTTAGCCCCCCCTATCATTCTGATTTACTGAGGTCAAATAGCCCAGGATGTGAGTGGGCGTTAAGGTGTCTGGGAAGGGATTTCAACATGGGATTATAGATGGCAGACAGTTGGTGACTTGTTCCGTGGAGCTGACTCTTCTATGTTGCGCCATGCATTTATGAATTGTCACAGCAGTTACAATAAATTCCTGCAGTGACAGGACTGCGGGAAAAGTGTCAAATCATTCAAACAGTCTTCCCAGGCTGCTCCAGCAGCATTATTTCATGCAGCACTTTCACACAATGTTCAACTGGAATCAATGACTGCTCATGAGCAACAGAATGAGTTAGTGAAATGCAGTATCATGTTACCAAAATGCATTACTTGTGGTGGTTCTTGTGAGCTTTGAGAAAGGATAAAAGCACGATTTATCCGTGTTTTGATTGCCTGGAACATTGTCAACATACCCAGCATGCAGTGGGTGGGTAGATGGTAGAACAAACATTTTGCCTGCTGGGATCTTAAAGCACTGATGCTCAGAGCCCGACTCTTTCCTAAAAATCTAAAAGGGGTGTGAGATCAGTTTGAACAACTGTAGCAGGTTCCTGCTTCATCTTTGTTGTCATCAGTGTGTGTGTGTGTGTGTGTGTGTGTGCGTGTGTACGCGTACATCTGAATCCCCCACCTGCTGTTCTGTCCGCTCTGTATTCAGCAGGAACTAAAAAACATTGTACATAATGGTTTAGTATTAAGCATGGTCTGCCTCTGCTCTAACATTTCTTCTTCATAGCAGCATGCACGCACACACACACACACACACACAACCTCAGACACATGTGGGGATTAAGAATTAAATGTCACATTACTCAGCAAGGCGGTCTATACAAAAGCTGTTGGATTTCATCAACATCTGAAACATGCTTGTGAATGTGTTATGATCCTGGATTATCATTTTAGCAGAACCTGGTTTTGAGCTTCCCTGTCTGCTTCACCTTTTGCTTAAAGGATATATACAGTAAAAGATGCTAAAGGTTTCAGGTGAACATTTCAGTGTGTATGCAAAGCTTTGAACATGAATGTTTGCATGAATTTGATTCAAAACAGCAATGGTTTTGCAGGTGGAGGACATTGACATTATTTCTCTCCATATCATTTCTTTGTTTTTTTTTTAATAGTTATACATCTGTCTAGAGACAATGCTTAGACCCTATGTTGTAAATCCCCTAGGATGGCACATCAATACGTGCTAATGCCAGAACATTTGCTGTGTCTCCCCAGCACAGTCCCAAGAGCATGAAGGAGATTTTAGGAGACATGTTCTCAATCTAGGAGACCTGGACAGGTTAAGATCCTTAACCCATCAGCAGGACTAGATTCCTCCTGGTCCATGACAATGCCCTCATTTGGCGAGAGTATGCAGGCAGTTCGTGATACCGTTAACTAGTCTCATGCTTGCCTAAACTAAATCCAATAGAAAACTTCTGGCATATAATATTTTGGTCCATCCAGTGCATGTATGCATGACCTGATGTTGGCAGCCATGCATACAAGCATGTAGGGACACAAACTAGAGAGTACCATTTTGAGTTAGATTTCTGCAAAGTGAATTAGCCTGCTACATACCGTATTTTTGGGACCATAAGGCACACCAGATTATAAGGAGCATTTATAAAGCGAAACAAAACAGTCAGATGATCAAACTTTACTCAAGTCATTCTTCTTGCTTCCTCCACTTCTGTACCATTGATAATGTTGAATTCTCTCGCAGCTGCTCTATTCCCATGTTGTTGCAGTATATTAATGACATTTCATTTAATGTAAGAATTTACCAGAAGTGATCTGGGTAATACAAAAAAATAAAATAAAATAAAAAATAAACAGCACTTTCAGGGACTTTTACAAAAGTAAAAGTCTCGACCAAGTCTTCACTAATCCCATGCAAACATACACCCATCT
>VURO01014006.1:0-14413 GCA_015108175.1 Pelvicachromis taeniatus | reverse complement strand
CAGGCTGCATGAATTGGAAACAAACTATGGTATCTGCACTTTGCTGTTATGCCACTTTTACAAATGAGACAACACCAAAGCTGTCTGTTATCATCTGTGAACTGCTGGATTTTAAATCCTACATGGATATATGACAAATCACCTGCACACACGTGTTTATGTGTAGAAAGCTCTGCAGATCAAGTGAGCTACACCTCTCCGCCTGACATCAATCATCT
Source organism: Pelvicachromis taeniatus (assembly GCA_015108175.1). NCBI lineage: Eukaryota > Metazoa > Chordata > Actinopteri > Cichliformes > Cichlidae > Pelvicachromis > Pelvicachromis taeniatus. Next base: position 14,195 of record VURO01014006.1, on the reverse strand, counting down.
GTCATGTCTAAATTTGATCCCTAACCTAAGAGCGTTACTATTAAACCTTATGTAAGTGTTGCACAATCATTTCATCACTTTGCCTTGCACTTTGCAGACCTGTCCATCAAAAGTATTAAGTGCCTTTGTGATAAGTGCCAAAGGTCACTCATTTTCCTGCTGTGCGTATGTTTCCACACAAAGCAAAATCTCCTTGGTGGATGTCACGTTGAGTTTTATTCCTCTTGAGAAAGAAAAGTGTCTGGAGGTAGTCACGGCTTCAGCAATACTAGAATTGATCTGCAAGATTATGCAACACTTTCAATTTCTGTTGAAAGGGTTGTTTTCTGTTTTCACTAAGAGGGTGCACACCACCGTTTTTGTGTGGGTAACAAGTTCTCAGAGATGGGTCTAGGTCAGTAAAAAAAAGGAGGACAGTAAGTCTGCCATTAGACATAATCAAGATTAAGACCACAATGAGTACTTTTTAGTCAACACACAGTTTAAGATAATGCAGAGGATTTAAAAAAAATAAATTTCTAAGCCGCAATACTTGAAATTGCAATGCACTGCTGCCTTGGCCCTTCATTCCCAAACATCCACCTATAAGCTCTGAGGGGGATATTTACTCATCACTCCCCGGTTTTTATGTGTAACACATTTGCAGGGATTGATGATCTTTGAATCTAGAAGCCAAAGTGTGATATATTTAGACGTGATCTGCCTGAACAAATTTTTTTTCTGTCCTTTTTTTTGTAGTGCTGGATATAGTACAGTATAGAAAATAGTGTAGCTCAGTGCAGGGCCCAGACTGGCCTCACACTGTGTGCTAAGAATGAAAACGTCAAACACGTTCAGGGCCATGTACGAGGAGGAGGGGGGGTCACACACAGCTACTCTTCGTGGAGGTTATCTAGGTTTGTTGGAATCAGTAGCGCTTTCTTGAACGTTTCACGCTTGTGCTGATGATTTGTCTGATGCCCTCCACGATTCAAAATCCAGCTGCAGATTGAGCTCTTTAAGATAACAAACAATTAGTGTGGAGACTCGTTGTGAAGGTGCCATAGCGCTAAGACACAAATGCAGGGGTGTCCAACTCATCCTTGCTAACTGGTTTGTCCTTTATCCTTTAAAAGCTTATTCTACTAATGACTGCAACATGATTCTTGAATGTAGCAATGCCAATTACCAGTAAATTTACGATTAAACTAAAACAGATGATATTTTTTCTTTAGTTTTTTTTTAGAGAGTGCAGTCCGATTGACACAGGAGAAATGTGCCCTTTTTTGGGCAGGTGACATCACTCTAATGGGAATTCCCTTCACAGTGTGTTACTCCTTGCTCCTGGACAGATCTAGCCAGCAGCATGCTTTAACACTGGTCAGGTCATAGCCGCCCCTTGATGAAAAGGATCATTTTGCAGACCACACGCTGTCAGGAAAGCCACCTCAGGCAGGGCTCCATGCTGTCTCCAGCTGTGGCTGCAGAGAGAGACAAAACAGAAGCACAGCATTTCAGCGCAAGCGCTGCAACGCAGCTTGTTTTGCACTTGTGATTTTGGCTCTTGGGCTTCTACATGTCAGTGTCAACAAGCCGTTTTATGCCCTTGTTCGTTCCTCCTGTCTAAGAGTGTCCCTCGCTAAGTTAGGAAAAATAAAAAAGGTTTGGGGTTATTAATTAAACAAAAACTCCATAAAAATATATTTTCAGAGTGAAAACCCAACTTATTGGTTGTCCTCATTCCAAGTATACAGTTTCATTGAGGTCGTTTTTTCATCATTTCAAAGCATTAGTCTTCAGGGTTATAATTAATCACTTCACAGCGAGCCATGACTGCCACTATGTGAACACTGACAGTGAAACAAGAGAAAGTTCTAAAATCCAGCGACCTCAGACAAGGTCACTAGATGAACTTTCAAAATCTGGAAAATATGTTATTATTGATTACATCAAATCAATGTTTCCTATAAAATTACAAACACCAGAACACCAGGGCCCTGTTCTCTGTTACTGGAAGGTGAGATCCAGTGAAAAACTCATATAAGCTTTGCCCTACAGGTTCTTCCAATAAGTTAACATACTTTTGTGTATATTAGCTGCCCACCTCTTCATTCTATCACCCAAAAGTCATATTTATATAAAGATGCCATAAACAACATTTCATGGATGTTAAAAGGAAATAAAAAATTGAACAAATATAATTAAGTTGTCCTTTTCTTTGTCTTTCATGGGAACCGTGTGACGATTTCATACTGATTATGGATTAATTATAGAGTCAGAAGCCTTCTGTTGTAGTAGTTGTTTTCTCAAATAAATTAAATAAATGAATTAGCAATGGGCTGTACTGGATTTGTAAAAGCCACGTAACACTATCATTTCTTTTCCCTCCAACCATTTTGGAGGGAAAAGGTTTTCCTTTAATTTTGTTCTCTGTGACTCGCTGTCTAGGATTTTTTTCTCAAGTTTTAAACTATCTTTCTTGAAATATAGTCAGTAAGATTATTCTCTTCTTCTGTTTCCTATTTGTAAGCAGTAAAGAAGTTTGTGTACCTCTCTGGCAGACTTTAATCAACAGTCATGCCTTTGCGGTTCCACTGGCACACTAATAGACTAGATCATTCCTCTGGTATTTTTCACTTCTTCTAATAAAATTTCTGACTCTACGCACAACACAGCACAGCTAAAGTAGTAAAAACACCTTGTAAAACTGTGAGGTTAACAATTCATTTAAAGGCAACTTTCTTATAATTACGTTTTAAATAAAGTCTTTTTACCAACACTGTTTTCTCCATCAGGCAAACGCAGCAATGCTAAAAATCTAAACTGGATTTAGAAATAAGAGGGACCACCTTTTTTTTTTAACTTGCGATACCCATAGTTAGCCAAACCTTGATCATAGAGATATCAGTTCATTATTTCAATGTACTGCTTACTTCTTCACAAAGGTAGTCAGGTTTTTATAGACAGCTGTTTCTTTCAGTGACCCAGTTTAACAAATTAAAGTTCTCACTCCTACTCTGGCTGTCTATACACTCAATATGTTCCAGACAGTCTTCGACGAGACGCGACTAAATTCACTGCGTTGGGCTTTGTCATCATTGTGTAACCTCTCATGTTTGCTTTTGCTTTATTATTAGAGTCCTTTCTTGTTACGCAGCTGAAGTACTCATCGACTTATAATTCTCAATGTAACGTTACCAACAAATCTTCTTACAGGCAAACAATTTTCTTAAAATATGGACCATATAGTCCAGTAGATTGAGATTAGTTTTGTTTCACTTTTTTTTTTATTTCTCTTTTTGCTATTTGTCGAATTGAAAGACGTTTTTGCCAAATTCATGCGGAGCGGTGTAAAAACATCCACAGCCTTGAGGGTCACAGTCTATGCCAGACTGATGATGTTCAAACAGCAGCTGAAAAGCTGTGAGGGATTTTATGAAGAGCTCAGGGGGTGACAGCTGAGTCAGGCTGACATGAACCTCGACCTTACACCTCTTTAGAATGTCAGCAGGCACGCACATGTGCACACGTTAACACGCTGATATGCTGGGCCCAGTAATAGTTAAATGCACAAGTCAAAGCTCTGTGTCTCCCTGTTTCACTTTGTCTCTCTCACACGCCGCCACGCACACAGGCAGGCTTTGAAGGCTGTGGCAGTAGTCACTAATGTTTTGCAGGGTCCCAGTAAGTAGCTGCAAACTGTTTTCTTTCATCTTCACGGGAATAGATGAGGAGATAGGAGGACAGGGATGGAAATCATCAGGCAAGCAGACTGCAATCACATAGCAGCTCTTATCTCCAAAAAGCCAGGTTTTCGGGAACACCCTTGTTTTCAGATGAACAGCAGCATCCATTTATTTGTTTATTTATTTCTGGCCATTTTTCCTTGGGCGTTGAATTTTTATTCATGGTCAGGTGTTACAAAATATGAACTTTGAAATCAAGGAAAGTGTGAAATTAAAAACAAGTCTTGAGGCAAAGACACAGGATAAACCTGATTTGTTGGTTTAGCAGACCCCTGAATATACATGAATAACTATGTTCAACATACCAAACATGAATGGTGAAAAATGTTCAAATGGGAATTTAATTATCATAAACTGTGAGCCTGAAGTTTAGGTAGGAATCAATTTTAAGCCCACAGATTAAAAAATGTAGCATTACTATGCATCAGAGTGAGACTTCTGGAGTATTATGTGTATTTCCCAGGGCGAAGCTAATGTTAAGCTTTGTGTTGAAGGTAGCTAACTCCTCTGAAGTATAAGCTAGACTAGTTTAAAACCACAATGTTCATATTCAGTTTCTACAAATCTTAACATTAAGCTCTAATGTAGCATTGTGAAGGACTAGGAATTGCTAGACTGCAGGTTTGAAGGAGCTGGGATAAGTAATGTGATTAATCATGTGTTGAGACTATCCGATTATTAAGTATAATGTTGTTGTTGTTGTTTTTTACATTGTCAATATTATTTAACATAACAGTACTGTGAAAAAGTGTTGAACCCCACCTCCCCCAATCGTTTCTATAGGTGCAGGTATTTATTGAAACGTGCACACATACATGGAAACACAGTGTGTATTTTATACCTTTATTCTTCAACACAGCCTGAACTCTCTCAGGCAAGCACCAGGTTTCTTGAAGGACATTCAAAGCTCGTCTTTAGATGTTGGCTGCCTTTTGTTCCATTCTCTGTAAAGATGATCCCACACTGCTTTAAAAATGTGCAGGTCCAGGCTCTGGGCAGACCAGTCCATGACTGATAGTGCTCCATTGTGTTTTATTCAGGTATGCTTTATGCTGTAGATACTTATTATCATACATCTCTCATACGTCTCACCTGATCCTGAACTAAACTTTTCAAATTTGTATTCATTAGTCCATAAAAAAATGTGTTGCCACTGACCATTACTGATAAAGCTTTGGAAAAACTGGTAGTTGGATCAAATTGCATAGCGAGATACACCAGTCGAGTCCTGTGTCAGATCTTTGCTGGACTTTGTCTTAATCTTGACACAGGGTCGAGTGTGTGTGAAGATATTGTATTACCCATAGGTCAGTGTTAGGTGGCTTAACAAACAAAAAAATTCGACAAAAAGATTCCTGTGAAAATGGTTGGGTACAAGAACTGGGCTGAAAAAGAGTGAAAAAGCAGCCAATGTCCAAAGAAACTTTTGAAAGACTTTGAATAAGGCCAAGAAATCCTGACCGCTTGGAAGTAAAATGTGTAGAAATGCATCTCAAAACTTTTTGCACAGTACTCCGTAAACCTTTTTCATTTACAAAACTCAATAAAGCATTGCACACGTTTACAAATGTACTACATTTCTCTGTTTCCTCCCTTTCAGTAAGAACATAATTTCCTCTTTGTCTTTTAGAATCATAAAAAGGATGCTGCAACAGCAAACTCTTAATTATTTAATTACATCAATATTGGTCACTGCTGGGAATGCAGTTGTAATTAAGTGTGATTTCAGGTTCCGCGAGTGTGCATGAATTAATAATGAGCTAATCAAAAAGCACTTGGGCTGATTGCCAGGACATTAGCACCTAGAAGGAGGAAAGGAATTAACTGTTGTCTGTTTCTGGCTCACGGAGCATGTCTGCATCTGTCAGGGCCTCCAGTGGTTTATTGTTTTTACTTGAACTCCCACAATTAGCTAATTTTGTTTTGAAAGTTAATGTGTTAAGTGTTTCCCTGTGTAGTGCTGAAGTGTTTTAAATCCACTGTTTATCAACAACATGCAGCAAGATGGGAGTTGTCTGGCTGAAATTCTTAGTTGGACACACACACACAAACGTGCACACACACACACACACACATTGATACACACCTATCCATAAATTGAAGTGTCATTTGTAAAGGTACAAGAGTATTTCTCTGGGGAAATTTAAAGAAAGAAAGTGATAGCGTGACATCTCTCGCAAAATGTCATTTTGTCGCAACAAGCAACCTGTTGAAGAATGTCTGAAAACATGCTTCCTATTAATATGCCACCTCTTTCAAACAGGTTAAGATCAATGTGAGTGTGCAGCCATAACACAGGTAGAAATTACTTTTGCAGATTATTTTTACTGCTCACTACTGCATCTGAACAGAAAGCACAGTCTTACTCACAGTGCACTTTGGGTTTTGTTCTTGAGACATTGTTATTTTGGTAATATATTCCCTTATATTTACTCATGATGTTGTGCTCCATTTCACATAAGCTGCCTATGCCAGCAGCCAGCTCAGAGTATATTTCATAACAAGTAGTCTGCTGGTTGGATCATAGATCTGCATTAAGGGATCAGAGTGGGACTGGAAGTAATTCATAGATGATGCTAAGCTTTAAGCGTCTGGTCTCGGGAAGTCTGTAAAAAAAACAAAAAAACGACAACAACAAAAAAAGCATAAAAAGCCTTTTTAAATGAAATATTGTACAATAATAAAAGCCATAATAACTATGGCTTATTCAAAAAGAAAGAGTCTTGACTCCAACAACAGTCGATGAGGAAGGTGTTAAACTTCTAAATAACAGCTTACACATAATGGAGTTAGAAGTAATGAAATCCTCTGGCCTCTTAAAGAGATTTGTTTTGATGTGAAGGTGGTTGAACCCAGTTAGCAACACTTGTGTGATTTTTGTCATCCAAAAAGATGAGAAGTCAAACAAAGGTGACATGGCTTCCAGGTCTTTTAAACTCTTTTAAAACAATTAAAAACTATTCATTTTGGAAGAAGTGATGTTGCTTATCGATGCTTGACAATAAACTTTGAACAAAATTTACAGTTCCAGAAAGTTAAAACCAAAATGTCGTTGTAAATCCTTCAGCATATTACAGTTAGTAGCAGTCCAAAAACACACTTTAAATATATCTTTCACATCTATCAAAAAAGTCATATTTGGTATATTTATAAGCAGCACTGACTGACAATAGCTGTTCAATTATTCTTAATTGTGTACTTGGCTCTTTGCTACGATGCTCAACTCAGTAAAAGTACTTCCACACTTTCCACTTCTGGAATGTTTTCGAAGTGTCCACTGATTAATGAAATGCTATGGATATGATTATTCATATTCATATAAGGTTGACAGATACAAATAACAGCATTGAGCAGTGTAACAATAAGTCTATACTCTGTGATTGCTGCAATCCTTTTCAAAGTTGGGGTGTTGATCTTTGTGGATTTAATTTATAGTGCAGAAGTTGTTTTGTTCTCTTTGATTAGATTAACTACAGCGACGACTTACCACATTTAAGAGCCCAGTAACTTTTACACAGTCAAAGTCTTTAACTTTGCCTTAATTAAAACAGCACTGCTAGGGTGTCAACATTTAAATCCTTAACATATTCTCTTTTTTTAAATTTTATTTAAAAACAACTTAAAGGTTGAAAGCATTTGGCTTGTTTTAATGGGGTGCACAACAAACTAGTACAAGTATGTGCACTTACAGATGCAGTAAATGCATGGCACCACTGTTTTCCTGTAGATGCACCACTATTCTAGAGTAAGGCTATATTGCTGACTCTGTTTTGCTATGATATTGGGATCTCAAAATCTTTATCATTTGAATCTTGAATCCTGAGCTTTGTGTTTCTGAACGCACTGTAATCAGGATCAATGCCATTCAAAAATGAGCATTTTCTCTCTGAGCTGGTGAGTGCCACAGATTTGTTTTCTGGCAAAATGCTGTGAGGAAGGAAACAATGCATGAAGGCCTTTGTTCAAAGGCAACCACATCATCAGTTGTGAGGCAAAACAAAAAAAAAATGTGGAAAGACTAAAAATGGCATTTGCGACTTTTGACTGGTTGGATTAAGCCGTGTATAATACTTTTTAATGAAATAAAAAATCTGAGAATCATAGAACTTTTTTTTTTATTGGCAGTTCTTAGCAGGCTGTGTCAAAGCTTTGTGGCTCGGTTATAAAATTTCTCACAGTGTGGATTCTGCAATCAAGCTGGACCACCTACTGATCCATGATAGGGGAGTACATTCAGATCTGAGAGTAGATGCAGATGGTGACAAACTGGCATCATCTTGCATGAAAGAGCTGGATCTGTCAAATGGTTGAGGTGTGATAGAAAACATTTTTGGCTATGATTCCATTGTGTCTTCTAATGAGATTTCAAAAACTTCCAAGCACAAACAGAATCCCTTTTTGCTTCGTCTTCTTGTTTCTTTTGATGAAGGAAACCAAAGGAACAAGATCAAGCCCTATGGTGGTACTGATGTTACCAAGGAGCTGATTTGTGTATCAACACTGCCAATTTGGCTGATCCTTGACATATTCCTTAAACTGAAATGCTTTTTTTTTTAATTTCTCAAAGATTTTGCAGCTTGGTAAATGTACTGTAGTTAGTATTTAGCATTTTTTCACTACAACTGAGCACTCAAAGCACTTTTTACCACAAGCCTCATTCACCCATTCACACACATTCACTTTCCACTTAGTGGACAACATGCTCTGCCTGCACAACCACTTCAAATATGTAATGATGATATCAAAATACATGAGGAAAATATACACATATAAACACATAAACAGATCCACTGGGAAATTGTTGCTTTCTGCGCCACTTGTTTTGTAGGCCATTTAAAGTCTTTGTTCTCAGCTTTGAAACAACCACTGTAAATGACTTAGAGATTTAAAATGTGTTTGTAGAGTTAATCAGTGCATCGGCCCTTGTTTAAGCCTAAACAACAGTCACCATCTATACACAAACTTTTAAGTAAAGTAGTAATTATATCCAGCAGAGACTACCAACATCGTAGCTTCTCGCAAACAAAACTGGCATCTCCCATTGTTCTATTAGTAACTGCAAATTAATTTCAGTCTGATTTATATATAGCTAAAGATATTGGAAACCAAATTCCTAAGAACAAAATATTTTTTGTGTAGAAGGAAATCTGTGATCTTGGCCTTGTCCTTGGTAGCTTCCACATTCCATTCAGCTGTGAAGACAGACATTTTTTTATTTTATTTATTATTATGATTTCTTTATTTTTTGCTTTCAGAATTTGTTACTTTAAGAAAGTCCATAAATACTGTGTGCGTGCATGACCATGAAATACAATTCACAAAGCAACAAATGTTCAGTTAGATTACACACTGCGGTGATGCTTATACACGTTCATTTGTACATTAATGAAACCAGCAGCAGAAATCTACACTGTCACATGCATGAGTATTCCTGTGTGTTCATGCTACACACATATGGTCAATCACTCTAGTATTACCACTGGTCAAAAACTTAAGAAGCACTGGATAAAGCAGTAAACAATCAATTTGGACATACAAACTCAATAATAACATCCATTTAAAATTCCTTCTGAGTCATTTTAATTAACATGTAGATATCCAGCAGAACCCAAGTGCAGAGGACAGAGATAATAAAAAAAAAAAAAGAATGACAAAAGTGCACATAACCGCCAATCAAAGGATTTAAAAAGAGGCACAAAAAGCATGCCACGAGAACACGGGTGATGTAAGCACTGTCTGTTAAAGGCAAGGGGAAAAGTAGGAGTAGATACAGCTTGCTAGGGTTGTACTTGCCTTCAGAATTGCCTTAAGGCTTCATGGCATAGATTCAACAATGTGCTGGAAACATTCCTCAGAGATTTTGGTCCGTATTGACGTATTGATAGCATCACACAGTTGCTGCAGATTTGTTGGCTGCACATCCATGATGCAACTCTTCTGTTCTTCCACATCCCAAAGGTGCTCTATTGGATTGACATCTGGTGAGTGTAGGGACTGTTTAAGTATAGTGAGCTCATTGTCATGTTCAAAAAGAACAGTTTGAGATGGTCTGAACTTTGTGACATGGGACATTATCCTGCTGAAAGCAGCCATCAGAAGATGGGTACACCGTGTTTATGGACACCAACAACATTCAGGTAGACTGTGGTGTTTAAATGATGCTTGGTTAGGGGCACAAAGTGTTCTAAGAAAATATCCCCTACATCATTACACCACCACTATCAGCCTGAACTGATGGCAGGCAGAATGCATCTATGCTGCCATGTTGTTTGTGCCAAATTCAGCAGCCTTGCCATCCTCCTCTGACATTTGGCATCAACAAGGCATTATCACCCAGAGAACTGCTGCTCGCTGGATATTTACTTTCCCAGACCATTATCTATAAACCCTAGACATGGTTGTGTGGGGAAACCCCAGTAGATCAGCAGTTTCTGAAGCACTCAGACCAACCTGCGTACTTTGAATCACGGCACATTCAAAGTCACTTAAATCACTTCTCTGCATCATTCTGATGCTCGGCTTGAGCTTCAACAGTTCAAAAATGCCACAAAAAAGCAAAACAAATAAGTGGACCATGACCCGATGCGTAGACTATATCCTACATTTAAGCATACTGTCTCACATATTAATTTTAAAAAAAGTCTAAACAAACAACATGCATTAATATTACTACAAAGGATTTCTTGGTCTGATAATAACACCAACTTCATCTCTTCTTTGTTTCCTGTCTTTTTCCAACATTTCTTTCTTTCCCATTTAATAAAGCATTTTTCCCTCCTTAGTGCTCTCTTCCTTTCATATACAAGCCTGCTTTCAAAGTGGATCGACCCTTTGGCTTGCTCTCGCTGAGCTGGAAGACTTGTATTGGCCGTCGTGTTTAATTATGACAAAAGAAGTAAGATGCATTGGACTCATGTCACAGCATGATGAAGATGAAAAGAACATGACTTCCAATCAGGAAATGAACATCGCATTGGCTCTCTCGCCGTGCTTTGTTCAGTAATGACTCTTCTTTTAGATTGCGGCCATGTAAACAAACATAACTACAAACAGCAGCATTTACATGATAAATGTGTTATACACCGTTTACTGCCTTTGAGGTCACATGCCGAATGGGATTTTCAATTTCATTTATTGTAGCCACAGTATCTGGTATTTTGGGACTCAGTGCTTTGGTGTGTTTGTGAGACAGGAAACAATTCAATTTGATGACTGATGCACTGTCTGTACATCTATCCATCTGTCTGTCTGGAAGGACTTCTTCATTCACTTTTGAAAATTCCTACGGTGATGTTGCATCCGGTGTTTGGGGCACACAGAGCCATCTAGGCAATGAGACTGTCAGTAAGCATCACCAAGCAACCTGCCGAAAAACAACTAAAATCAAAAGCGACTTAAAGGTCTGATATTACGGTCACTGTGTTTTGCTAGTGACAGTTGGAGAATACACATAAGCAATTTCTCAATCTAATTTTCTCTGTATCCAAATAATACAAAAAACAAATCCTCCTGCAAACACTCACATCTAGGTGTGCCACCTGCACTCCTCCTTTCCCTTGCCGCCCCTCTCTAATCCACTTGAATGTAGCTGGATATTAGATTAGAAAGTTATAGATGTGATTATTCATCCCTGGGCGCAGCCATCTATTCGCTGATTAAAACATGAACTGGGGGCCATTATGTAACTGCTTAAAGAGATTATACTGAGTCACCCTCATGGGGGCTTGCTCTCAATTGTAACATACAATTGAAACAGCACAGGCTATGGCACTCATGACAGCATGTTAGCTATACCTCTATAGGTACAGAGATAAAGTGCACGAGTTGGACAGAGCCTATTGCAATTTTAATTTTTTTCAGGGAATTGAGTTTCTCCTCCAGTATCTTCAATTAATGAGCGAGAAACTGTCAAGCAGTTGGCATGGGTTGGTTTTTGAAAAAGGATTCTCATAAAAGACACCCCTTTGTTTTCTGTAGCCTATTATATTATGACAGAAAACAAGTGAACACCATGCTCTGCCCAGGAAAAACTAGACTGGTTGAAAGATGAAAGTCCACAGTCAATATTACCAGTCAAACTGAAATGTTCACAAGCTGCTTGCTGACTGTTGGCTGCTCATCACGCAACCTTTGCACCTGGTGGTAAGAGAAGAACCTCGACTTTTATTTTTCTAAAGCCACAAAGAAATATCTACTTACACTTAAACTTACCATTAACTTTCATGGAAACGGTCTCATGCACATGACATGTAAACCGGCAGAGCGGACCAAAGATCGGGCTCTTACTCTGCATGTATGTGGAGTAAAAATGTTTGCACGCTACTTCATGCTCATGCTGAGCATGAAGTAGCGTGCTCATGCTGAGCATGAAGTGAGCTCGAAGAATTGTCAGTTTCATAAATTTTCTAAATCCAAAGATAAACAGTCCCATCACCTCAACCCCTATTTCCAATGTCTGGAATTTGAATGTTGTTTCACAACTTCGCACTACGCCACAAGACGATCAATCATTTTCACTCTACATGAAACTGCAGCCAGTAGCTCGCTACCTTATCTAAGCAATGGAGACTAGAAACCACCTACTATAAAAAGGTAACAGAGACTAAACACCAGTAGCATTTGTTGATTGTTTTCTCTGTGCAGAAATATAAAGACCTCAAGTTGGTGTTTTTACAGGGACCATTTTGTAGTCTCCTTTAGTTGCCAGGCAACCTTTATAGGGACAACAAGACACCAAGGAGTTACTGCATTTGGCCAGATATGAGTCTTATCAATCTGTTCATCTAACTCTCAGCAGCAAAGCAATTAAATAGCCGCTAAAAGCGGAACCTTTCTTCTTAAAGGACCATGAAGAAATAGACTGAAAATGCCTGGTACTAATTAGAAAGTTGCACATATCAGTATACAACACTAAAAGCAGTACTGATGTTAAAAACAGATTTTTTTTTTAAGGCTCCACATGGTAAAACACCTTTCTTTCAGCCTCTTCTCTGAATTATCAAGATATCATCTCCAGTCTTCCTCAGCGCTGTCTCCCGCTCTCATTATCGCAGCCGCTTTGATGCTGTGGGTTACAGGCGCAGGCAACCAATGGGAAATGTCTTCAACTTTCTAGACACAGTGTCGTTAGTTCTGTAATGATGAAAAACATGAATATAGTGATGTTGGATTGTCTTTGATGATCCTCACATTCAAAGAAAGAAAAAAAAGAGACAGGGACAATGTGACAAAGTCCTGTAGGAGCTACAGATTTAGGTCCTGAGGCTGACAGGGCGTGCATACATACACACACGCACACACACAGTCTTAATTCTTACATCTTAAGTGGAGGAGTTATTCATAAAGTGAAATAACAGTCACAAAATTTAGTACAAGCAGCAATCTGGGACATTTGTTATATCAGTTGCATCTAATTAAGTTAAAAGTAAAAGTGGCTGCAACATATTAAATTAGGTTTTTCATTAAGAAAAAAAAAATTGAAACCTTCAGTATGATCCACATATTCACAGCCTGTAAGACAAGCTGACCTGATTGAGCCTTTGGTTAAATCAATCACGGTTGTTGCTGCGCCCCCTATTGGCCGAATACTAACTGCAAATTATTATCCATATGAATTTTGGAAAACATTATGTCATCAGGATCATTTTTGTTATGTTTTGGTAAAGTATGGGGGAAAAAAGAAGACTGTGTAAATTCTTAATCTTTGTCGTTAAAACCAAAACTATAGAATATCAAGTCTGAGAAAGGCTGACATCATAATGTATTCAACTTGACTTGACTGAAGGAATCCAATTTTTTTTTAAAACACCTCGATTTATGGTCTGGAAATTACATGCATAAACATGCACCTTCATCTTCACCCAGTGGTGGCTCTAGAGGGACAGAAATGTGGTCAAAATAAGGGAATAAGGGAAATTAAAAAACATATATTGGAGGCCTCCACATTTTCACGAACAAATCTGAAAGAATGTAGTTCCAAAGGAAATTCTGACTGAGAGGCAAATGTTACCAGATTTCCTGAGGTGCTGCCAAAACTACCGTAATACCCTGCTTACATTTTACATTTAAGCCACTGGCAGGGTATGAGTATACAAAATATAAATGTGTTGCACGGACACATGGAACTGCGAGGATCCCTTTCCCATTGACTGTTGCTGGGGTAAGTGCTGATCCATATCTAAGTGTGCCATATGTTTCTTGGGTAACTTATTGCTTTCCCATTCCCAATAAAGTGGCAGAATAAAAAGGCTTTTACAGGTCCCTGTGGGTAGCAGCTACTTCCACTGGTAGTCACTGAGCTGCAGGGCTGCTGTGGTGACAAATGGCACCAAGCGCATATTTTACTATTGCCATTTACAATGCATGATCCAGGCTGTGCTGCTCAAATGACTGCACAGCAACACTGTCGAGAGTTATGGTAGCTGTGTGTGTGTGTGTGTGTGTGTGTGTGTGTGTGTGTGTGTGTGTGTG
>VURO01013999.1:0-12389 GCA_015108175.1 Pelvicachromis taeniatus | reverse complement strand
CTTTTCGGTTAAAATATCCCCATACTGTAGAACTGCGTGGCTGTGTCTCAATATGCGTACTTGTGTGTACTTGCATTCTCGCGGACTCGTTATACGTCATCAGTCGGAGTAATGTCCCAATTCAAGCCGAGAACGCGAAAAGTTCCCGGGTGGGTTCTCGCTCTGCCCGTTTTATCGAGCATGCATCGGTGGTGACTTGTGTGGACTTGGTGGAGCCAAATAACCCGTCATGCATTTCGCGAGACCAGCCCGGTCACGTTCACATGACCTGTGACATCATCGAGTACGCTGGTGTTCCAATTGCACATCTCGGCAAGTCCGGACTAGCCGAGAACACGAGTCCGAAACAGCCAGTGTTCGGGGGGAGTGGTTTAAGTCGACATGTTAACGCTACTCGCTGCCGCCATGTGTTTTTTTGAAAGTGACGAGGCATCGACGCAAAGTTTTTACGTCGACGTATTTTACGCGTCCACGTAATCGATTACATCGACGCGTTGTCCCAGCCCAAATTGGTACCAAAACTACAATGGTGGAAAAGAGGCGTAGGAGAGTAAACGTTTTGGCAAATGAAACCAAAGTGGTAAATCCAGTGAACAACACTGACTTAAGTTCCAAATAAAGCCTCTAAATGAGGATGTCAAAGCAACTTACCAAAGTTTGAGCGACATTTTTCATGACATGGAAAACAGGGATTAATTCATGGGTCAAAAACTCACTGCAGAGTTTGGTATTTGTCTGACCCAACCTTTCTGCAGCATGGACAGCAGGGACACCCCAACGTGTTAGAAATAGTGTTGTTTGTAAGACTCAGACATGTCCTTTTAACTGGGTCACAGCTCTGAACTGGAATGCACAATCGTACAAAAAACTTCCACTGAGCACGTTTTGGGATGTGAACCAGATAAAACAACTCAGTAACAACACCCACATGATGATGATGATGATGATGGCGTTCGGGTGGCAAATCTTTCCCTGAGGTAATGCCTATTCATTTGTAGCAGGAATGTTTTTGTGCCATTTTACTTGTACAATCATGTAGTGAACTACAACACCTACCACCCTTTTTTATAATAAAGTAACCTCCTGACATCTATTATTGTTTATCGTTTTCATAAATGTTCATCTGATCTATACTGAGAGGTCCATCTTTGAACTATTGTATCCACAGGCAACATTAGTATAAGTGTAAACCAAAAAGTATTCTCTTCTTTGGATTTACCACAGGTATGTGTCCTAAGAAAAGAAAATGCCAGTCTCTCTGCAACTTAACCACAGGTCCTGTAGCTGCCTGCCAAACTGACAGCCATGAAAACACTAAACTTTGGGAGGCTGCAAATTAAATACTATCATGCTAACAGGCTGATGTTTAGCTGATATATCAGCTCAAGGTACGGCTGCGGGGAATCTTTAGTACTGGACAGATTAAAATGTTGAACTTAATCAGGTGGCCAACAAAGGCATTAGATTTCATCCTCTGGGCAACATGAACATCTAAGCCTAACCCATATTTCATGACAATCCATCAAATGGCTGTATAGATAAGCTAGCTTCAATTGCTCCCTTATTCATAAGGGATGACACAGCGGGTAGTGCCAAACACCGGATGGCCTTCCTGAAACTACATCAAAGGAATCTGTTTCTCTTCCTGGGAAAATGCCAACCTCACAGTTACAGTGTTTCATCCTCTGGGAATCATGAATCTGCACAATATTACATAAATCTGAAAAGGAAAAAAAAAACAACTAAATACCATTTTCACTTTTTTATGTCTTCCAGAAGTGCTGGACTCTGGCCTGCTGGCTCTCTGTGGGCCCAACCGGGTTCTGGAGGAGTCCACGTGCGAGTGCGTCTGTCAAAATGGACTCACTGAAGCCAGCTGTGATCCAGGCTGGAAACTGGACCACAACACCTGTAAGTTTTTCATTTATTGTATTTAAATATATTGTTTTAGCTGCTCTTGAGAATTGAGTTTTCCTCAAGCCTTTGGATTCACCGTGAGCAGTTTACAATAATGCGCTGCGAAGCCATCACCACAGGCAGCAAACGAGCAAGCTTGAGAGATAAAAATACACAGATAAAGGGAAGTTTGGGGAAGATAGCTTCATGCAAATGTCTTACAAGTAGAAACACGACCATCAAATATTTAGCCCGACAGTGCTGTCGGGCATGTGCGACGCAATATCTGATAAAGTTTCGTTTTGATTCATAAAATCACCCTCCCTCAAAGGTTTTCTTGGTAATCTTCTCTCAGGTGAATGCCAGTGCGAAGGTCAGGGCGAGGGGAAACCGTGCCCTGCTGGCCAGCGGTGGGATGATGATCTGTGCGGCTGTATGTGTGCCGCTGAATGTCCCAGACAACAGCCTCTGAACCCAGATACTTGTCTGTGTCAGTGCAGAGAGAGTCATCAGTCGTGCATGCGGCAAGGCAAGAAGTTCAACCAAAACACCTGCAGGTAGGTGCAAAACGCAGTCAGGAGTCCATTCCTGCTCCTGGCTTTAAGCCAAAGTGGTTGTGTCTGGTTTGTTGCCTCCTCTGGGAGAGGAATCATCTTAGGTATCCACACTGTAGGCGTCTGCCAACTAAACTTATAAGAGCCTTATCTGATCAAAGAAGATAGTTAACTACAGACACGCTTAATCAAAGACATTGTGTTTTTAATTATATCCTTTAATAGTTGATTGTTGTATTTGAAGAACCTGAATCCACCACTAATCAGTGATGTCAAAAATTCAGACTCCTTTTTGTTCTGTCACTGTCTCTATGTGACATAAATATAACATACTCTCCTCTTGGTTTCAAATCACAGTCAAACATGACACCACCAATAAAGTGCACTTACGCACACTAAAAGCAGTATCCAAGTCTGGTTGCTATGCATGTGTCATCCAAACAATTCGCTGGAATTACTAATTCCTCTTCTGAGTTCCAGTATAAAAAAAATCCCCAACTAAACACTTCCACTCTATTATGTAAATGCAGTGACTGACACATGTGGCCCAGAACACACATCTCTGAAAGTGATTTAAAGGACCCAAACATAAAACAATGAGGTGAGTTAAATAAACTAATCCGAGCCTTTAATGTCTGTTCCAAAAAAACAAAAATACACAATGTTCAGTAAACAGGTTTAAACAAAGAAGGAAACCAGAAAACGAAAGGACTCGAGTGCCATGAGGAAGTTGAACAGACATTCACAAACATATTGTTGTGTCGGAGTTGTTCCTGGATCAACAAAACTAATGCTGGTCCAGGATCAACACTGAAAGTGACCAGTCACAATGTAGTTATGCCGTAGGTTTTAAACGCGGAAACGTCGTAACACCACACACAAAACCGTAATCCTAACCCCGTGGACTTTTTTCCAAGTCGCAAAACTATAACAATACACAATAACTGGAACATAACCAAAACGAGGATATCAGACAGACCATATACATACACACAGGGTTGATTAGTTACAGGTGAAAAAAGCTGAACACCGGTGACAATAATAAAAGGAGGGAAAACAAATACTTGAAACACACAAAGAAAGTCATTAGAAAGAAAATCAGGAGGCCAACACGTAGACAAAACAGAGAAAGACTAAGAAGTGAGGGCAAAGGGGAAACTAAGAAAGTGTGAACAGTATCAGCTAAATCCAAGCAGGGATCAGAAATCAAACGGTAACCAGGAAATGGAGACCATGACAATATGTTTGTGCCAATGAAAATCATTTATCACTGATTCAAACCACAGCAGGAGGTGATCTCTTGGAGAGTAAATACAACAATCACTGAAAACATACAACTTGGCACTAACGACTGGTAAACAGTCTCAGTGTTTTAGAACTACAGATAAGGGAGTTTCATTTTGGAAACAGTTTGCACACGCTGTAGATTTTCACTGTTGTGCTGCAATCTGAGCACAATATGTACACAGCCACTCAAAACCCTTCCATAGAGCTGCTTCTGCATAAGGTGCTCCCAATGGCTGGTGACCCACTAGGGTGCCATCACCCACGGAAAGAGTGAGCGCATTAAGAGAAACAAGTCTCGATGGAGACGTCAAACATTCCACACAAGAAAAAGCAAGCATCTCCCTCCATTTTTTTTGCTCACATGTTTCCATGTGACCTTTTATGGACTTGAGGCATTCTAAACATTTGCGTGTGTTTTCTGTGCGTGCCTCGGTTCCCACAGTTAGCATGCAAGGGATCAACCTTCCCCTGACCCGAGAGGCCTGCAGAGAGACACAGAGGGAGACTGGGTGAACTTGATGACAGTGAGCAGAGCAACCATCAGAGCAGACAGAGGGCAGCTCAGAGACAGATGGAGTGACAGGCACAAAGAAAACACATCCACAGACATGGGCTTTTACATTAGTGGCCTTGCATGTGGGAAAGTTCCCGGATCTACGTGCAAGTGACCTTTAATGCTAGTTTTCTACACTTTCTGAGCTTAACAGTGCTGAAATAAAACCCAAAGGTCAGCCTCAGTATAACAAAAATTAACTCTTAGTGGAAAGTTGCAACCTTTATTTTTAGCAACTTTTTGTCTATTCAGTTATTCTTAGTATTTTTTTTTAAATCTAAAATGATATGAAAGCATAAAATATCTATCCATCCATCCTGTTTATCTGGGCCCGGAACATGGGGCAGCATAAGCAGAGACACCCATGACCTCCCTCAGCCTCCAGCTCTTCCAGGGAGGACACCAAGACATTCTCAAGTCAGTCAAGAGATGTAATCTCCCCAGTGTATCCTGGTTTTGCTCCAGGGCCTCCTCTTAGGGGGCCATGCCCTGAATACCTCATTTAGGAGTTTCCTAGGAACTTAAAATTAAATTTATAAATTTGGTTCTTCAAGCACAGCCTAGTTAAGTGCACAGTAAATGTCTCCTACAGAGCCTCTAAAGTGTTTGCACACAAGTCAAATTCATTCAGATGCACATGTAAAAGATTCTTACATGTTCGCTAAAATGCACAAGATTAAAACTTTGACAAATAACTGCTTTTCAAATAATAAAGACTTGTTTTTACATGATTAGTTGATACTGGCTAAATGTTTACTCTTATATATCTTATAATGTCTCTATTTACAGCTGCTAAGCTAGTTTAGCTTGTAGTCAGCTGAAGCAGCTAACCTAGCAAAAATTAGCTTGCTAATATATGAAAATTAAACAAGTGTAGACAAGCTAAAATTAATTATAGCTGACACCTGTCACTAGAAATGACAAGAAATTTAAAAATTAACAAGTTCATGCATAATTAATTTGTAGTTATTAAAGTTTTATAATGGGAAATGTTATTGTAATAATGAGAACTGTCATACTTTTGCTAATACGTGTTTTAAGAAAAACAAAAAACAAAGCTATTTAAAATATGAAAAAAGTTATGTTCTTACCAACATTCATAAAGAGTAACAAAAGATCTTTATGAAATTTTTTAAAATTATGATTGAGTCTTTAAATATATGAATAAATACCTGAATTACATCCCTCATACAACCCTCCAGTAGTTACACCCATTAACTGTGTAAAAGTGACAGAAACGTGTAAATGGTGTTCAATATTTTCTTTTTATGTCGTTAACACTTTCTAAAACATGCTAGTTCTACTTTGAAAGCAAAGTTTCTCTGTTTTTTGTTGTTGTGTAGCGCTTGTTCAATTTTCATTGTACAAGCTGGCAAAAGGAACCGGTTTATCCATTTTGTATATTACATTTCTTTATCACAACTGTTAACTTACTGTTAACTTATGTTTGCATTAATCCAAGTGGGAGAATAAAAATAGGAAATACCTCCAAAACTGGCATTTCTTATTATGCTACTTTTGATGCACTACTACTGGATCAGATACTTCAACAACTGAAAATAAATTATACTTTTGTAACAACCCATCTTTAACAACAACTCTTTGCGCTCGGAAAGTCAAACCTCCTAGCTAGGTTAGCATAATCAGATGTTTTCACATGTGAAATCTGGAAAATTCTGATTTCTCCACAACAAAATAAGCAATATATACATTTTGAAAGCAAAATTTAGAATTAGATGTTAAATTAATCAATCCTTCAGCTGCATTTAAGTTTTGTAATTTATTTTGCTGACATTTGCAATTTTTAGAAAAAAATGTTTGACACAAAAAAAATAAGTAGTAGCCTAATCTAGCATGGATTTTACAGGCACATCTCACAAATACCAAACTAAATCCAAATTTTCCTTAGGGTATTTTTTCTTTTCTTACTCTGGATTGTCTTTTTTTTTCTTACCCCTTAGTGCCTAGTGTATCCTATTTCATACATGGGTATGAAATAGCTATGAAATATGTGGCACATTTTAAGCAATAACTTGCAGGAAAAAAATGCCAAAAAACTTAAAAATATATACATTAATATTTAATTTTAAAAATTTGCTAGAAGATTCAATAGACACTCCATTTACCAAAAAAGAAAACACAAAACAAAACAGAATTATCTTGTAATTTTTTTCATAGTTCAGGCTTTAAAAGGTTAAGTCTGATTTAACATCTGGTCGCAGGAGGTGGTTCACAAAGGACCGTACACCTACTGTGATTTTGAAGAGGAGAGTTTTCAGAATCTACCCCCAGAAAAATACTCCCTCTTTTTTTCCCCTCACACACAGAATCCTTTGATGCAAACAAAACTTGGATGAAGGTTTGCCCAAAAGGGATATTATTATCTGAATAATCAATAGTAAGCATGCCAAGACAAAAATAATCTCCAGTGTGCCTCCTTTATATTTCTCCTCTGTTCCTATCTTCCCACTCTCAACCTCACCCTTCTCAAAAATCTTTTTCTGGATGTCCTCATTTCATTTCCCCTTTTGTCTTCTTTCCCTGCTCTCATTTCTTTTCTTTATCTTCTTTCCATCTTCTATTATTTTTTACTCTTCCTCTTGATCCCCTCTGCTTCTCTTGATCTGTCCCTTCCTGTCTCTAGTTGTTACAGGTTGCCTTGCAGAAACCCCAGACACGTGTGCCAGAATGGATTTTACTACAGCCGCTTAGTGTGTCAGTGTATCCCCAACCACCTGAGGTCTGAGCGGAATTAAGGAGCCAAAGGCAGGAGCAGGACTACACACCCTCCCATTTATTGGACTGTTTAGTCTGGGAACAAAAGAAGGTCAGGAAGGTGGGAATGCCTCTTGTAAAAAGGGCAGGAAGTGGACCTACATATTTACATGTGATGACTTACAACAGACTGCAAGTACCACTTGTGTGCAGTGTTGCTTCTTTATCAACAAAGAGAGGATTAGAGCGCTTCCCTGATCAAAAAGACCAAAGGAGCCGCCCACACAGTGAAAAGCGTTTAAAGGAGGCAAAATGTGGAGAGACATGTGACTCTCTGGGACTGTTGTCTTCTTAACATTGTTTAGAACATGATCCTAGCTGGAAACAACTGATTACACCCAGAGACTAGCTAAAAGTACAACAGTGAACATGGACCAATCAGACTGAGCCAGCATTCATCCCTGCGACGTGTTCGAGCAAGAAAGCCAGCCACCAACCTGCAGTAGAGGCACCACTCACGCTTGCGTGAAATGGAAAGTGGAATAAGATAATAACAGAGTAGACTCTGTGCTTTTTGAAAAAATAAACAAGCTTCAGCCAACTTCGAACTTTGGCATCCCTGAGAGACGAGATACTTGAGGGGCTGAGGGAAATACTTGGGATGTTACTGAACGATGCTTGGGGCCACATATTCATACTTTACCATGAAGAGAGTTTCTTTATTTTCTTTTTTAAATTAGATTGATGATAAAACTATATTTTACATGGAAAAAAGCCATTTCAGTAGAGGTTACATAACAGACCCCATTAAATCAAATGATAACTGAAACGCGCCCAACTGTTGTTATATTTACCAGTTAATACTTGCCTCTACTGCAGCGCTGCTCTTTGAAGATTTCTCTCATGCGTGGTTGAATCCAGTCGTGACTGACGTAAACATTTGGGTACAGTTCTGGGTCTTCTACTAATTTAACTTCACGTGCTCCAAATAATGTTATTTGTACATATTTAAAATTTGTCATATTTAAAACAGCGATGTTGAAGATTATGTATTTGTAAGATACTGTATTTAAGTCACTCATAACTAAATATTGTAGCGCAAAACAATTTACATGTCTTTTTACTTTTCTCTATCCTGCAAAATATTCTTTCCAATAGGTTATTTTGACACATAGAGCGGTCTTTAAAAAACAACAAATATTTATTGCATTGTGGTAATTATTGTAGTTTTGAGCTATATGGATATAGAGAACTTTATCATGCTTTAATATTTAAAAGTAGTTCTGAAGTCTTGTCTTCATATTAGCCTTGTCTGCCTAATATGTCTGTGCTGCAGATGTGCTAACTTAATCATTTTTTGTTTGCTTTTAAATTAAAACAAAATTTTCTAAAGCCAAAGAAATACAGTAGGTATAATATGTATTTTATTGTACAATGTTCTGCTACATTGCTTTGAATTTTCTGATCTAAATATACATAAATATAATACATATATTCAATAATAATTCATAAAATGAGTTGGAAGATTGTTACTTGTGCCTTTAAATTCCAAAAGGCACGAAAAGTGCACATTATTTTTCTCATGTTTCTTATGGCAGTCCATCTCAGTCACACACCTGTGGGGGGAATTTGACTCTTCATGTGGTCTCTCATTTCTTCTTCTCCCGCCTCTTCAGCCTTCTCACTCTCACTCAGTCTGGGTTAAAGACAACAAACAGCATTAAGTGATGGAAAACAAAGAGATCGGCTTTCTGTCTGGCCTTCGTGACCGTCGGCCTCTTAAATGGCCTCAGGATTTGCGTGTCTGATTTCTCCATCTGTCTACATCATTATCTGATTGCGGTGATTAACAGTAGTTACAAACATTAAACACAGAAAGCCTCAGCTATATAACCGCAGGTATTTATACAGTTTTCACAATTTTTAATCTGGAAACCATGGACATCACCATCAAGATGTCCCTGACATGACCCATGCAATTAAATTCAATACAGTTCAGTTCAATTGAAATGAATTTACTTTAACGGTAAATCACAACATCAGCCATCTTTCAACTTTGTATTATAAAGTAAAGACCCCACAATAATACAAAGACAACACAAAAAACCCCAAAAATTATATGACCACCTATGAGCACTGCTCTGGCGACAGTAGGAAGGAAAAACTCCCTTGTAACAAGAAGAAACCTCTGGTGGAACCATGCTCAGGGAAGCATGGCCATCATCATTGGGTTGGGGGAAGACAGGACAAAGACATACTGTTGAAGAGAGCCAGAGACTAATGATAAATAACAACTAATTGCAGAGTGGTGTATAAACACATAGTGAGTGAAAAGAAATAAAATGAGTGAAGAAGCACTCAGTGCATGATGGGAAGCCCCCAGCAGCCTACACTTATTACAGCATAACTAAGAGAAGATTCAGGGTCACCTGATGCAGCTTCTTTATTTTTTGTCCATCTGCTATCAAAGCTTATGAATGGTTTGCCTCTTATGAACTCTTCTCTTCAGAGCTGGGTTGGACGATAACATGCCTACATCCTGAATGCATTTTTTCTTTATCATGGAAAGGATCCCATGATCATCATTCACTGTCATTGTCTTTACTGGTAACACAGCTACCCTTAATGGTACCATGATCTCGCAGATGAATTTGTTGTTTTGCATTCCTTTTGAATCCAAATTCCAAAGCTGGGAGTCTTCTTCAGACATTTGACTTCCTGAATTGGCGAAGAAATAACAAAGAAAAAGCACCTTTCCTTCAATTTCCAATTGCCACTTTATTGGGAACAACTATCCAACTACTTGTTAACACAAATCTCTAACTGACCAGTCACACCAACTGAATATCTTTAGGAACGTCGATGGTCAAGATGCCCACGAAAAGATGAAAGCTGTGTGCCAGACATGCTGCATTTCAGGAACTGCTGACCTGCTGGGATTTTCCCACACAACCAACTCTTAGAGTTTACAGAGAAAGGCCAGAAAAAAAAAAAAGAAAATATCCAGTGAGCAGCAGTTCTTTGGACAAAAATGCCTTGTTGATGCCAGAGATCAGAGAATGGCCAAACTACTTCGAGCTGATAGGACTGCAACAGAAACTCAACAAACCGCTTACAAATGCTCAAGACGTCAAAACTTGAGGCAGAAGCAGACCTCCTCACTGGGTGCCATTCCTGTTCAGGGTGCTGTTCTTGGTGTAACGGTTATGGCTGATATTTTCTTGGTACACTTTGGGACCCTGAGTATTGCTGCTGACTATGTTCATTTCTTTAGGACCACAGTGTACCCATCTTCTGATGGCTGATTATAAAATGATAACACACCATGTCATCATCATCTCAAACTGGTTTCTTGAACATGACATTGAGTTCACTGTATCCCTACAGTTACTAGTTACCAGCAGAGGACCTTTGAGGTGCAGTAGAACAGGAGATTCACATCATGGATGTGTAAGCCCCATCATGTAAATATGACCAAAAACTTTGAGGAATGTTTCCAGCTCCTTGTTGAATATGTGCTATGAAGAATTAGAACAGATCCGAAGGCAGAAGTACAACCCACTACTAGAAGGTTGTACCCAATAAACCTTTAGTAAGTTTAGGTCAACAGCTAAATGCGAACTCAAGTGTCATAAATGACGAGTGTCATATCACTATAAGCCAATATATTATTAGGCTGTTCTGAAAGTCTACAATAAGATTTCATAGTAATGCTACGTACCAGTCTGTCAAAACGCACCTTTGAAACACATGAAAATGTTTGAAACTTTAATATTAGCATTGGCTTACAGGCATGTAAAAGGGTTAGGTAAAAGCGATACTGTAAGTCTATTCAGGACATAATGTAATATTTTCTTTCCTGTCCGCGTCGTATTTTTATCCAGAGCAGTAAAGTATTTCATTTCCTACTTTTGGAGTAAGCAGTTCTTTCCTCTAATTTAAAGACAATATGTCTTGTATGGTCTCATAGATCTCTCTGAACAGATACCATCTGGAGTACAGCAGAATCAACACCATTTGAAATAAGTTTTATTTTCTTTCTTCAAGAACAAAATATAAACCCAGCTCCAACACCCCCTTATATAATTAGCCATTGAAACTCTTCAAATATTTACAAAAGATAAAAAATAAAACAAATAAATATAACCTGCTGCTGCTTGTGAAAAGACTGGTTCGGCCTTCCAGTAACACTTTAAACTGTTAGTTTATTCCTGCCGCTTAAGTCTCTCTCTGAAGGAATATAATTATCCTAATAAAGAAATCAAAAATGTCTCTATGGTTTAAAAAAAAAATGAAGATTACATGATTAAATAGAAGCCAGCGGGTCAGTTCCTGAACTCTCAAGGAATGAAAAACAAACAATGATAAGTTACCAAATCCAGCAATAAATTAGTGGGATACTGGCAAATTTGTGTGGTTTTCAGTTATTGCTTGGTTCAGTTTTCCAGATATGACTGAAAATGAAGCAATTTCTTTATATATACAGTGTCAAAGAACAGGAGCAGCTTTTTATGTTGCAAAAAGAGCAAAGAATAGTGAATTCACTGCCAAAGAACAAAACAAAACTGATTAAGAGATTGGTGAGCGCTGACCCCTACTGGTTACTTGTGGCAAGGACAAGCAGTTTAGATCTAATCAACGTTTTTTTTTTCTTTTTTCTTTTTTTTTTTAAATAAGAAATACAATTAGCATTTAAACAAGAAATATTCAATAAAAACTTCTCAAAGAGGACTTTGATACAGCAATTTAGAGTTTAGACTTAGTCTAAATTAGCATGTTAAAACAGCATGAACTTGCAGAGGATTCTTTCACTGTATATTCGCAGCACTTTAATTAAAGGTGGATCAAATTAACTGAGAATTGTTATGAGAAGAGTGCAAAAAGCAAAGAATATTTTATGGCTTACTGTGAAAAATATGCATCTTATTACAGCAACAGCCTTGTCAGTTTATTTGTTTTTTCACAGCTTTCAACAGTCCAGTCTTTAACCCACAATGCTTGGCTTCCAAACCAGATAAAACAGCTGAAAAAACAGCATGGCGATTCCAGAGCAGGCACTTCAGTATCTGTCCTTCTCACAAACTGACTTGGATTCAGTTCAGTAGCTGTTTGTACTGATTGGCTATTAGATCACGTGTTCTGGCTGTTCTCCGGCCTTACTCTTAGAGACACGCCACAGCAGAAATCCGGTAAGTCTTTTCAGTCTCCAGATGCGCGAGTCTTTGCACAGAGCAACAAGCAAGCCGTTCAGACTGCACTAATCTGCTGAGGTACAATCCATCCTCGGGCTCCATGTAGCTTCACAGGTGATGTATCCCCTCAGTTCTGCAGGACAGCCTCAGTTCTTTTCACTTCAATTAAAAACGATGCCTTACAGATGAAAA
>VURO01013998.1:7162-28292 GCA_015108175.1 Pelvicachromis taeniatus | reverse complement strand
GTGGTACTAAAGTCATCTTTGCAATCAAATCAGTTCTAGAAATGTTATTGACATTTATTGATGAATAAATACACAACTGCAAATGTCCTGTAGAGCGTACGGCCATCCTGTAAAAATCTCACTGTACACCAATAGCTTATATCAAGATAAAGCCTCAGTTTAAAGCTTCGAGTTTAGCTTGTTGGCCAAACTTGGTCTGAATGTTTAGAAACAAGATCAGAAGAATGAGGGTCCTACTGATGCTCAAAGACGCTGCACATCGATACAATACGGACTTATCAAACACAGCCACACCCTAAAACATACCCTAGCGGCTCGTCTATTTGATTAAATAGACGAGCAGCTAATGTTTTATTAAACCTTATTTTAATGTTTTATTAAATAAGACTTGAAATGAGGTCACTCATCATGTGAGGTCATACCATTTTCTCATAGACTTCTATAAATCCAAACGTCTTCATTGCAAGAGGAATTTACCCTGCTGGTGATTAGAAAGACTGCATTAGTGTTTCCCACACACACACATCTACTTCCTTAGGTATAATTTGGGGGGTTTCAACAGCCTTGCTAAGAAACACTCTTCACTGTGGTTTAGGAAGGGGAGTATGGTTGAAAGTAACATCCGTTTTGGATGTTACACCACATGTGGTCCATTTTCTTTGCTGCTGTGCTGACAGTGTTTAATTTCTCTAAAAATGGGAGAATGGGCAGTACAGTGGAGCCCCGGGTTACAAGCAGCTCGGTATACGAGTAATTCGCTTTACGAGCCGCAAAATTTCTACCCGGTTTACGAGGTCTTCCCATTTTACCAGCAGAGCTCCGGTATGTCACCGCTAGTTTCCGCTTTGCCTTTCTTACCCGGAAACCTCTACCCAGAGCTGTTTCAATGGCTTATCTCTTATGATGACACCTGATTGGCTCACTTCCGTATGTACATAGAGTTAAGAAAGTGCAAATTTAGTTTGTTTTTTTTATGTGAAGGTGCCAAAAATGCCACCAAAAAGGCAAAAACAGATGATTATTGTAAAATGTAGCATACGTTCCTACGTAATGTTAAGTGTACGTAGGCTAAGTTTAACGTTTAGAAAATTAATTTTTTTACAATTCATGCAGTTCAGAAAGTGCTATTTTAGTTTTGTTTGAAGTGTAAGAAAGTGTTGTTTTAGTTTTACCGTACATGTACCGTATTTATCATACGGAATCATGTCCTACGGAATCAGTACGTATCATGTCCTCTCTCCCTCCCTCCTTCCTCCCTCAGCTGCTCTCCGTTAACTGCAATCATCTGCCACCGAGGTAAGGTTATATTTTTTTTAAGTTGATTTATCTTTTATCTAACTGTATTTACTAATACAGTATTTTGATGTTTGTTTCTTATTTAAAAACATGTTTTTTTTCCCCATTATGTATGATATTTTGGGGGCTTTTTGGGAGGGCTGGAACGGATTAATCTCATTTCCATTATTTTAAATGGGGAAAATTTGTTCGGGTTACAAGCAGATCGAGTTACGAGCTCGGTTCTGCAACAGATTAAACTCGTAACCCGGGGTTCCACTGTATTGTAAAGACCCAAGCTGACATGTGCATGATGGTCCCCATTCTGTGTGATGGCAACACAAAGAGTAATGTTACTGTCACGGTCCTGGGTCGGTGACCCAGCATTTGTGTTTATTGCCATGAGTATTATTTTGACAGGTTCTTGTCCTTTGGGTTTTGGTTCTTTTTGCCCTTCATCATGTTTTCTCTGCCCCTTTGTCTAGTCCACATCTGTATGTTATTTCTTGTCTTACGTTGAGGGTCTATGTCTTATGTCAGGGTGTTTTGTGATGATTCAGTTCTGTGTCAACTCTATGCCTCTTGTGAAGTGTGTTCTGTGTTGCCCTCTCCTGCCTGTGTCCCCTCTGCTTCCCTTCAGGTGTATGTTAAGTATGTGTGCTTCCTGTCTTATTGTGATGGTCCCGTGTTCCATGTCCTGTCTAGCTTCTGTCTCGTTATGGTCATCGGTATCAGCTGTGCTCCCCGTGTGTGTTCAGATGCCCCTCGTTGTCCTGTGTATTTATGTCGGCGTCTCCCTCGGTTCACTGCTGGTTCGTCTGTGTATTCACCCCGAAGATCCCCAGATGTTTCTCTTCTTCTCTGTCTTTCACCACGAGTGTCTCCCCGGTTCATGTTCTAGTTTTGTCTTTAGATTTCCCAGTTTAGGTTATGTTTGGTACTCGCCATCCCCGTTCTATATTGTCTTGCACTGTAAAATAAAACTACTCACCTGCATCTTATGAAGTCCTGCGCTTGGGTTCCTCCTTTCTCCACACAGAACGAACCAGCCAGATTATGGACCCAGCAGACTTCCTGTATCGACAGCCGGTGGTTTCTGCTTTCCTCAGGGAGATGATGAGGCAGGCGGACCGGAGTCGTCATTTGACGGGATTGGTTTGGCTCTGGGAGGGCCCCACACCGTCTAAATGGCGATGGCCGGTCTATCAGTGATCCAAGGGGTAGGGAGCTCTCTCTCACGGGCAACAGCTCCTCAGCGCCGTTCTGCCTCCACCCTCGGACTTTCAGCCCGTCAGGAGGGCCAAACAGCGGTCTAAGAAGGAGTATGTAGTGAGAGGCTCCGAACTTACTCTGCTGCAATCATTTTTTCTGTATTTGGGACTTCCACGTTCAGAACTGTACAAGCTTTCCTCTTCTCTGTCTCATCCCGGCCTGGTAGAGGTTTCGTCGCCCGGTCCAGCGGAGGGTATGTTTCCCAGACCGCCTTCACAAACAGGACTGAGGAGCCAAATTTACTTTTTTATCTACATGTAACGTTTGGTATTGTCTATATTGTTGATTTTGTTACCTAACGTTCTGTTTATTTTAACCTTTGTGTACAGCGCTTTGTGACTGTCTGTCTATGAAAAGCGCTTGATAAACTTTTACTTACGTAACTTCTTAAAATGCGCTATAAGAATAAACCTTACTTACTTTTGTAAAAGGTGTGAGGCTGACGTTGTGCTGCAAATCTGGCCTGATGTTTTGCTCACTGACTGTAAGGTTTCACAATACTGTCATGCTTGAGAGACTGGACCAAAGCTGCAAACTCCAGAACAGATTCAAGTGGAACAGAAACCAGACTTTCACACTAGATTGCAAATAGCAAATCCTGTTAACTGACAAAATTAGAGTGAAGTAATCCAAACAGGGAAACACGGGGTACAAACTGACTCTTTCTCTTAGTATTTAGGTATGAACACAAAGACGACAGCACAAAGTTGGGTTCTTGGCTAGCTTTGTGTTATCGTGCTGTTTGTGCAGATGCTTGCAAAGTGAACTAATGTCCATGTCTTCACTATAGACAACACCATTTTCCTGCTCCAGCACACAAACTGAACTCAGCTTTGTAGCACAAGTGCTCGGGAAGAAAAAAAAAAGCATATTTGTTTGATTTTCCTTTTTCTACCCACCTGGCACGCAGATGAGTAAAATCCCTTTGTAATGCAAGTAACGACATAAATGTAACTGTAATGTATTACAAAATTTAGTATAGTAACACATTACATTACTGCTTTACAGAAAAATGTAATGTGATTATGTTACTGTGTAACGTTTTATGCCCAACTCTCTTTTGGGTATAACACATTCTACTGAATTTCCCAAAGGAACCCACCCGAGGGATTAATAAAGT
Source organism: Pelvicachromis taeniatus (assembly GCA_015108175.1). Taxonomy (NCBI): domain Eukaryota; kingdom Metazoa; phylum Chordata; class Actinopteri; order Cichliformes; family Cichlidae; genus Pelvicachromis; species Pelvicachromis taeniatus. Next base: position 24,625 of record VURO01013998.1, on the reverse strand, counting down.
TTTATCTAATCTAATCTTTGCTTTAGTGATATAATTTCCTCGTGTTTCATGTGCTTTGTGCTCTTGTCTTTATTTGTCATCCTATATGATTGGATTCTTTCTATAATCAGTCCCATGTGTATATTCTTGTCTTTCCCCTTGTCCCAATGTTATTTTTTGCTTCCCAATTGTAGTTTTTCAGTTCCTGCTTTTTCTTCCTTTTTGTACTTTGTTGTAATTTGACTTTGCATCAGTCGTAATAAAGGGTCCCTTTTTGTTATTTTTATCTACCTTGCTGTCTGGCATTCAAATCCTCTCTGCTGATCCCTGACAAATCGAGATAAAATTATTGGCGTGCTACTTTCTTCTCAGCAATGATGCTCTCATTTTGTCTGTCAGTAAATTCCTTTCCGTCAGTTTTTTTCCCTCTCAAAAATTACAAATTCAATTTCTCCTGCCAGGTGCACATTTATTAAGTAATTCATGAAATATTTAAAGTTCATGAAAATCTACTTGATTAAAAAGACATTTTTTGTTCCATTTTTAAAGTTCAATGAATCCACTATTTTTCTATATTCAGTGTGTAATCGTGTTAAATAACCATGCTCTCGGTCTTAATTAAAATAAATCAAGCTTATGCGTTAGTTCAGTAACGAAGATCTATAGTCGCTCTACTCTCTGTGTTCCTGGGTGTTCAGGCTGCGAGCCTATTTCTTATATCACTTCCGCTTTGCCAACTTTATTCTTTAGTCATCACTCCAGTCCAATCATTTTCTTGTTCACCTTCTGCAACCCAATTAGCCTTTGTCCAGTGTGCTTTAAATCTCACTGCTCTTCTGTCATTTTGCTTTTCAGACTCTCATTTATGGGAACTCTCTCCTCACTATCTGTGCCTCATCCTGGCCAGATGGAGATCGGATGCAAATCTCCGCCTGCTTTATCTCTGCCACCATCAGCATCTAAAGTCCAGGGGTTCTGTCCTGCTTCCTACCATTGGACACTCCAGTCTGCTATATAGCTTCCATAGGAGTCTAATTGCCAAACAGCTTTTTACTCAGACTTTGTATTTACATAAATTATGTTCAGTTCCTTCAAATGATCTCTCCTTCTTAATCTGATTATGATTTGTTGCCAAATTAGAACAGCCCTACCACCAGAGTCAGCAAATCATTGTTGTGGCAGTTCTACGATGTCATTTAGATACCTCTCCAGTAAATTGGATAGACCGCCTCTCCACCATCTTGAAATGTTAGTGACAGTAGTTCTTGTTGTCCTCTGGAGATTGAGCCCAGGGGAGCATGGATACAGGTAGCAATTTGCTTGCTGCACGTCGCTTTGGAGCTGACGGTTGGTCGTTAGCAGACGATCCAAGCTCCCTGGGCTTTGGTTGCCCACTGGGTACTCGGTCATATGTCAATCAACAGTATCCTTTCTCTCTTGTTGGTAGTCACTTTAATTGTTCACCTTGAAGTTAGAAAAAAGGAAAAAAAATGTGTCATTGACTTTCTATGGTCTCATGTGGGTGCGCCATTGCATGTCACTGTCTGAGTGGACACACCGTAAGAGGTGAAGAACTGCATTATATAGAGGCTAAAGAAGAAAAAAAAGATCCATCACTAACTGCTGTCCATGATTCAGGACTCTATTAGAGAAAAAGCAGATTTTTAAAAAAAAGTCCATTATTATTTTTTTCTTTAAAAGAGAACTTCATAAATGGTATTATTTAGGAATTAATTTAAGGAAGCCTGTGTTACTCATTTCACATTCACAAACATTAAGCCACTGTAACCTTACGCCTAACTTTGACTAGCATAGTGAAAGCAGTAATCGTGTACTATGTACATTCATTTATAGAACCAAAAAATTTATATTCTCTTTACATGTTCAATATTATAGAAAAGAAAGAGGTTTGACAAAATGCTTTAAACATGGACACTGTATATCTTCCAATAGTAGCCCCGGGCGTTTATTCAAAAAATTATTCGGCCGGCCCAGCATTTAATGGAGACCGGCTTTTATTCCCTTCTCAGACAGAATTGTCACGGAAGTGAGAGGGAAAGAGGACCCAGGCACGGTTGGTAGACTGTGGTGAAAAGACATTGCATTTGCTTACAGTGCTCCAAAACGTATTCCAACAGTTCACAAATAATGCAGTTCCCAATTGTGCTCCTCCTTTGCTCCTGAGTGTCTCCTTGTCTGTGGTAGCCCAGTGCACGAGTGGTGCTCCCCGAAACTTCTCTCCGCCCGACTCTCCTCGAGAGGAAGTAAAAGACCAGAAAATCACAGTTAGCAGATTCGCTAGCCGACAGTTCATGATACGCTACGCTCACAGACTCTACAAGTTCGGTGTAATAATCCCAAGTCAACGGTCGCCGCACATCCAGGTTAAATGCCGCCGGTCGTAGATGACGGCTGATTGGAAACAGCTGGTGCGGAGGGACTTCCGGGTCAAAGGTCACCCGGCTACTATTGGAGACCGGCATCTATTTCTCGAGACAGGTTTTCAAACCCGGCGTTTATTAGAAACAGGCGTCAATAAGAAACAGGCCACTACTAGCAGATGTATGGTATTCGAGGTTTAAATGATGCTTGATGTCTTTAGTTCAATCCCCACAGCCAACCATGAACCCAAGATTAGTGTCACCACCTCTCCTTGAATATTAGCCAGAAAGATGTCGGATGTCATGACTACTGAACTAGGGTAAATGACTATGTGCTAATGGAATATGCTTCCTTAAAAAATGAAATACATGATCTTTAAATATGAATTTCTTTGAACGAGTATAAAGCCTCCTATTCCGAGTGAACCACTTCAGACATATTCAGTAAACAGTTCCATGTAGATGCACATGGGCTTACAAATAAGAAGAAAAGAGAAATCACTGAGAATGTACTTTACATTTGAAGTGGTAAAAAGAGTCAAAGAAAACAAGACGAGAATCAGGACTCGTGTCTGATGCCAAGAGGAAATACTCATCTAAAGCTAAAATTGGCCTTAACAGAAGTGCTAACGCTGGAACTAAAAGTTTTGAGCTCATGAGCCAGTTCTGATTTTTTTTTCTAGGCTAAATGAATTATTGATATGAGGTCACGGCAGTATGAGATTATACTAAGAGATGGTGGAGAATCAGGGAGCTTAAAACAGAATACCAAAGCTAGAGAGTGTCTATAAGATGTATGTTTGTGCTGGTTGGGAGGTGAACCTTTCTCCACTCTGCTTCACTCTGTGTAAAACAAATTAGAACATTCAAACATTTTCCGTGTTTTTTCTTCTGATTTACTCACATAAATCTGACCAAGTGGATTGCGCAATGAGACTGCGTTGGCTCTCCTTAAAGAAATTACAGTTATCCTACTCTTATGTAGATGCTGTCAGCAGCAATTACAGATTTGAATATATAACTGATTTAAAAAATTGATTTTCAGTTTAGAAGATTAATATTCAATTGTGGGAGGAGAGGAAAGTAGCTTAAAATGCCAAGCCTGGTTACCGCCAGAAAAATAGTGTTGCTGTGAAAAACTGCTGCTGGGGGCAGTTAATGGAGCACTGCCTACCCGCAATGCTCGATTTAGTGAGGCAAAGTTGGAAAAACTATGTGGTATGCTTCAAATCCTCTGTTGCTTTGAGAAGAGACAAGTTTGTGAATGATATACCCAAAAATATTTAGGGAACATATATGGACAGATATCGGCTAAATAACTAAAGGCACTTTGTGTTTAGTAATAACACTGACTTGGTTCATTTATATCTTTATTTTTCATCAGTAGCTCTACTAATTCTTCTAATCCTACAAACACTTTATGTTTAAAAAAAAAAAAAACTGGTGTGCAATAACAAGTTACTAATGTATATCTTCCATTAGTGGCCTGTCTCTTATTGACACCCGTTTCTAATAAACGCTGTTTGAAAACATGTCACAACAAATAGATGCCGGTCTCCATTAGTAGCCGGGCAACCTTCGACCCAGAAGTCCTTCCGCGCTGTCGTCGGTCCTCCCGCGTCTCATCACTCGGCCAGCTGTTTCCGATCAGCCGTCATCTACGATCAGCGGCATTTAAGCTGGATTCAGCGACCATCGAAGTAGGATTATTACAGTGAACTGGAATTGTTGCCTAGCGAACCTGCTAACTGTGATTTTCTGGTCTTTTACTTCCTCTCCTGGAGAGTCGGGCGGAGAGAAGTTTCAGGGAGCACCACTCGTGCACTGGGCTACCACAGACAAGGAGACACTCGGGAGCAAAGGAGAAGCACAATTGGGAACTGCATTATTTGTGAACTGTTGGAATACGTTTTGGAGCACTGTAAGTAAACGCACTGTATTTTCACCTCAGTCTAAAAACCGCGCCTGGGTCCTCTTTCCCTCTCACTTCTGTGACAATTCTGTCTGAGAAGGGAATAAGAGCCGGTCTCCAACAACCGCCGGTCTCTTTTAAACGCCATCCTGGCCGGATAATTTTTTGAATAAACGCCCGGGGCTACTAATGGAAGATATACGGTACCTTAATTAGCTTGACAGCTGTAATTTTTCTTTTTTTTCTTTTAAACATCATATAAACATAAAATTCCTGCCATGGTCCACAGATCTGATCTGTGCTTTCCCTGGGTGCCGGTTTGTTTAGACACCCTGTTCTGGCAGTTCAAGTTTTGGATAAATGTTTTCATTTCCTTATTATTCTATCGTGACATCACATTACAGTGTCTGCTGAGTTTAGTTTATGCTTTTCCTAGAAAATAAGTATAGTTCTTGGCATTTTCTGGTTCATTTTCAATAGCTGTTTTCAAGGAGACTGCTCTCTGTGTTGTTCTAAGTCTATGTTTGTTCCCTTTGTGTTGCCTTGTCCTGTACATTTTGTCAATTATTAGTATTCATGTTAGTACTAGTCTCCTTTGGTGAGTTCTTGTTTAATTTTTATTAAATTTTTGGTATTCCTCTGTGTTTCTTATTCCTCTTGAGTAATTAGTCCTTTATGTGTACATATACTACTGTGTTTCCTTTTGTCCTTTGTTGCATCCTCTGCTTAATTCAGTCTATGTGCCTCGTGCTATAAATTATTCCTGGACTTAGAGAAGAATGTGTGTCTGGACTTGTGGTATAATTTTGGGTGCGAGATCTTTGTTATATTTTTGGGATGTATTCAGTATTAAAATTTGCCTTCTGTTCTGAACACCTCATCTTGAGTTGTACACTTTGGGTCCTCCACACTGTGACAATTCCCCATTGCTTTGATCAACGTGAAGGTCATGTTAGACCTGGAATAATTCAACAACAACTGTGTGGTAAAGACGGCATCTCCTCTCATCGCCATCCAGTTTGGAAACACTTTGGATTTTGATCAGTAGACAGCAGAAATGTAACATTGCTGACTGAATAATGATGAAGCTAGTGGCAAAAGCTTCATGCACTGCAAGTCCCTGATAATTTGATTTCCAAGTTTCTTGTTGAGTAAAAAATAATTGTTGTTTTTCAAAGCATATAACCCAGTGGTTTTAAAACTTTTAAAATGTTGTGTGATACTATGCCCTAATAGTATCACACAGTTGCTGCAGATCTATCAGCTGAACATCTATGGTGCAAATCTCCTGTTCTACCACAGCCCAAAGGAGCTCTATTAGAATTGGATCCGAGATCAGTTTGGTTACAGTGAAACCGTTCAGTCATGTTCAGGAAACCAATTTAAGATTACTTGAGCTTTATGATGTGGCGTGTTATCCTGCCGGAGCAGCCATCACAAACAACAATTCTCAGGTAAGCTGTGGCGGTCAGATAATCCTCAGATGATACCCAAAGGATTGAAAGTATGCTAAGAAAATATCCCCACCCATTATACCCCCAGTACCCTTGAACATTCATACAAGGCAGATATTTCCATGCTGTTATGTTTTGTGTAGATTCTAACCCTGTCATCAAATGCCTTGCAAGAAGTGGAAACTCATGAGAACAGGCAACATTTTTCTAATCTTCTGGAGTCCAATTTTGTAAGCCCACATGAATTATAGCCTCAGTTTTCTGTTGTTATTTGACAGAAGTGACACCAAATGTTGTCTTCTTCCAATGTTGTCCATCTGCATCAAGACTTGTTTGCCTTGTGCATTCAGATATGCTCTTCTGCTTAACTTGATTATAAGAATTTGAGTTTCTTTTGAATTACTATTAAATCCCCATGTACTAAATAGATGGGAAGAAGTTAAAGAATTGAAAAGGGGAGGGAGGGTGGGGCACATTGACGAGAATGAACAGCTTGTAGAACTGGGGGAACCTATATAGATGAGAAACGGAAGGAGTGTGTTGGAGGCGTGGTCCCACTCCTGAAATTCAGATATTTAATCTCCAGTTAGACTGAGGGAATTGTTGCTAACTGGATATTTGATCGTTTTGGGACAATTTTCCATCAACCATCAAGATATTTTTATCTCAGAAACTCCAAAAGATCAGCAGTTTTGGAAGTACTCATTCTGGCACCAACTATCATTTTATGTTCAGAATAATTGAAATCACCTTTCTTTACTATTCTGATGGTCAGTTTGAATTCCACCAGATCATTTGAAACTTGTCTAAATACCTCGAGATGCTTTTATGTGATTGTCAAGGTTCAGTGGCCTGAGATGAGAGAAGGACTCAAGCGCAGGTTCTCTCAACTGAAAAACTTCTTTTTTTTTTATGAAGACGAGATGCACAATGAAAACAGAGCTGAAGCTATGAACCAAGCAGGACTATCAACTATGAGAGACTAAGCACTGAACATGAACTATGAGAATTAGAGCTAAGGGGGAAGAAGCAAATAACATGGTGGACACTATGACAGATGGGTGCAGGGAACTTGACAGGGGAAACTGTGGCAGGTCAAGGCACTGTAATAGACGGAGAGGAGAATCAGGTGGGTCCGAAAGCACAGTGAATTGTTTGTCCAAATAATCAAGCCACAATGCCATACTTGGTTGCAGGTGGAGAGCAGCAGGAGGGGGAAGGCAAGAAACAGAGGTCTGGGTCAGTCCAAGATTCAAAGCTGTGGTGCAGGGAGGCAGGCAGGTGAGAGTGGTTAGTAGCAGTGAGACCAGCAAGAGACCAGCGTCCAGGCAAGCAAGGCTATGGCGAGGTTGCAAAATGGATTCCGTGAACCGACTAGAGAACAGGGTAAGTATAACGTCTATGAATAACAGGTCTAACGCGAGGCCGCACACTAACATGAATTAGCTGACAGTCTGGCGATGGCTGATTGAGAGCACAGGTCTTAAATACTGTTGCCTTGATTGCCACCATGTGGGAATACTGGGAGGAGCCACAAGGCTCCACCCAGAGGAGGAGGGCAGACGCTGTGGAAATTTACTGTAACTCATCCAGACCATGACAGTGATTGGCTTAGTTTTTGCTTTAAAGAGTAATTGATCAGGTGTATTTATTAAAGTGGATGGTGAATTTGAATTGCAATGATAGTGCAGCATATGGTTTCCTGCAAAATCTCAAAGCACACTCATTTGCCTCTATTTCAGCATACTGACTTTACCTAATTATTCAGTTTATATTGTATGTTACAGCTTCTAATAGGCATGTTCATGTTAAAATGCATGTACAAGTAGAAACAGTAATGTCTCTCACAGTAATGCCTCTGCAAAACACAAACAGTGGAGCTGTTGTTGCTCTCAAGAGGCATGTTGTTGATAATGTAATATATCCATGCAATATATCCCCAGACATGTGTTGAACATGTCTGGGGATGTAGATGATATTGGAGTTCCCTGAATAGTACAGATTAGGAAAACACCGACAACAAAGAATTCAAGATTTGTACGAAAAGATAAAAAGTCCAAATAATTGTGTAAAAGTCAGACGAGAAGCATATTTGGACCCACGAGACAAAGCAGGAAGGCACAATTGGTACCGGCGTATCAAAACAGTTTGAGACCATTTCAAATACTCAAAATTTATATGTACTAAAAAAAAATCAATATTTTCAACAACACCAATTGTAGTTTGTACACAGTGCTTCAAACTGGGAGAAGATTCAGTGCGTGAAAGTGTGTTTGTCAGGCAGGGATGTGGAGTGGAGTGTGGAGTCAGTGTAGGAGGTGGACAGATGTTTTGGATGTAAGCATATAAACCTTTAGGAAGGAGTCATCCATTTGTGCCCATAGAGTTCCAGGCATAATTTCTTCACATTCGCTTTACTTGATTGGACAGAAACCCGCACTTTAGTCAATGTATGCAGAAAAATTCCTGCATGAAAGGCTAGAAAATGAATTTTGTTTTGGGTTTTCTTTCACTTGGTCTGGTCTGGAACATTGAATTTCATAAACTCTAAGTGAGCACTTAGGGGCTTTCCACTCTAAATCAAGACCAGCTGAACAAATATTTCATCTGAATTACTTCTTAATACATAATTTGGATCCATAAAAACTTAGTTTTACAGACTTTCTTTTAACCAGTTTGACATGTTTAAACATAAATCAAAAGCAGGGCTAAGAATGATGAATTTGTTAACATTATTTTTTTATATAAAAGCACTCCTGTACTTCCAACTGATGTTGATAGAGAGGTTCTTGAATGCAGCCTATTTAAAAGGTAATTTCCATGGTTGAATGTGCCTAAAAATCAATGATTTAAAAAGATTGGTGTCATTTGAAAAGAAAACACGTAAAACTGCAGTGGAGTAATTCTGAATGTTAGCTTCAGCATGCCATTTAAAGTTCAAAACACATAATATCTGTATTTGTTTAAAAATGAATAAAAAAAAAACAAAGAGTAGTTACATTTATTGTTTTTATTTCTTTGATGCATGTCTGTTTAAAATATTTCACTTTATGCACTTTATGCATTTTGTGGTAAATTTTTATGGCGCTTGATCCACTTTTGTGCTAAAAAAAAACAGTTAAAATTGTATGCTTTGTGACTCTAATATCCACTTTTTTAATAGTGCACCTCTGCAAATGTCACAGAAAATATAATTATCGGCTTCCTAAGCCATGGAGAAAATGTACTGCATTGCTGCATTTGAGTCTGCAATAGCTGAGAATCAGTTAGAAAGCAGTGAAAAGGGTCATTTACCCAATATCTTAAAGTGGAAACTAAGTTTTGATACAGCTGTCTTCTAAAGCGTTTGAAAGCCAAATATTCAGTTTACTTTCACATAATGAAGTATGGTCTGATCCTTTGTTGAGAAGTACTTACACCCTTCATCCATTACATTTTGATGGAACTGGTAGTAAAATTAGAAAAGGAGGTGGTTAAAGTGAAAGGTGGGCTTACAAAGTGCATTACTGCGACACCAGAGCCTGAGACGTGCACTGTAAAGTTACCTTGACACAGCAGGATAACCGTTAACCCAAGGTGTCACAACAGTGGTTCAATACTGCACTGCCTCGTCAAGGTAACTTGAGGTGCTGTACACCTATCCTTCTCTATGCATGGCAAGAGACTCTGGTAAGAAGCTGTTTAAAACCTCCTCAAAGAAAAATATTGACTAGAGCAGTGGGGGCTGCTTTTCTGTATTAAAGCACTTGTTGACCTTCTTAGATTTCTAAGGCCTCTGTCACATGGGCCTAGAGTGAGGCTAGTGGCAGCCTGGCAACTATGGGTTGCTAAGGAAAAATGTGTATTCCCTGGCAGCCTCAAGACAGAATTGGTTGCAACGTGGTAGATTGTGCTTTGTGCTAGCAGTGCTTTGACTGCTAACAAACAGCTAGCAACAAGTTTGGGTGAAAGACACCAATTTGTCAGCAAACAGCATCTAATTACTCCCTGAGCCAATTACTTAGGAAGGAGTGTGACGCAATATGGAAACCTGTGCATTTTGCTGCATTTTGATTGAAGTGGTGAGGCTCAACCTTTACTTTGAGGGTGAATGGGCTCTTTCACTACCAAGTTGGCATTTTCCATGCAAACTGCAGGTGGCTGCAGCAGTCTGCAGGGGATCAAAGCAATGGGAACTTTATTTCATATTTGTTTCAAGATCATTTAACCAAACCGGGGTCACAACTGAAACAAAACAAGCGTGTTTGTCTCACTCAACATGAGAAACTGCCTAACAGATCTATATGATATGCCTTAAAGACATTTTGAAAAGAATGAGAATCCAAATACTTTATTTAACCCTAAGGATATTAGGGTAGTTATAGTTGGTCCAAGACAATAACAGCAACAAACAAACTGAACTAAATTAAAAAATACAATATGTCACAAAGTTACAAAATATAAGAATTAGCTCTAATACATACAAATACCTCAATTATAAATACCTGCAATATTACAAAGATTAAATATATATGATTGACATTTTACATTTAAACATTTTACATTTAAACTTTGTTATTTGTTATTTTCACTGTAGAGGGTGTAACTATCGCACTGTGTACTGTGCATTAGTTACATTTGGGTGATGTCCTGTCTCTGGCCAGCATGTCATGAAGGGGGTGGGAGGTATTATCCAGCATTGTCCTCATCTTGGACAACACCCATGTGGCAGGGCGTGGTCTGTGGTGCCGCTGCAGGGGCGATGGACGCACCTGCACGGCATCTGCAGTCACACCTCGCCAGCTTAAAGTCAGGGCTCTCTCAGTTATTGGGGTCGTTGATGATGTGTTCGCCGGCTACGCTGAAAAGCTGAAGCCAAGCCGTGTGATTGTGGACAGCAACCGTGTGAGAAGTGGATAATAAAGATGCTGAAAAAGATGTTTGGGAAAACATTGTCGGGTCTGCCATGCATCTACTACAATCCGCCTCTCTGACACCACCTTAAGGGAGTCCAGCTCCATCGCCACAACATTACTGGCCTAGCGGATCAGTTTATTAAGTCTGTTAATATCTGTGACCCTCAACCTGCTGCCCCAGGATGCAACAGCATAGAGGATTGCACTGGCCACGACTCATAGAAAATCCTGAGCATTGTCCAACAACAGTTAAAAGACCTCAGCCGCCTCAGAGAACAGAGGGGACTGCGGCCTTCCTGTAGAGTGCCGTGGTGTTTTTAACCCAGTCCAGTTTATTATGTGTACTCTGAGGTATTTATAGTCCTAAGCATGTTAAGTCTTCCACACAGTTTTCTTTTGTCACTTTTCTCCCCTGGGTCTCTGTGTCTGTCGTGTACTTCCTGTTTTACTTTGACAGTCTCTTGTCAGTGTACGTCATGTTGTGTTTGCTCTTTTCCAGTCTGATTATTATTATTAGTGTCAGCTGTGTTCCCTGTGTGCCCCTACATCCCTCGTTAGCTTTCTGTGTATTTATGTCAGTCTCCCTCAGTTCCGTGTTGCGTCATCCCTCATGGTTGTGTGGAATTCTCCCTGTGGTTCCCGAGTGTTCAGCTAACTAGTTTTTCCCAGTTTAGTTTTGTATTGTTTATTTCCCCCTTTCTGTAAATAAGGCAGTTTTTGAGTTACATCCCATTTTCGTGAGTCTGCATCTGGGTCCTCTCCTGCCTGCACACAGGACATGACAATCCTATAAAAATGCATTTCCGGTGTGTTGACGGATGGTTCATCCCAACACCTGCTCGGTATGTTTTTGAAAATGACTCCCTATGAGTGTCATTTATCCACAGTCTTTGTCAGGCGTCGCTGTGTGGATGTGAACGAGAGAGGGCCCAAACGCAATACTCACGGTTTGCTGTTTATTATAAGGACCGAATGAACAGAACATAAGATGGGCTGACTGAACTGAAAAAAACACACATGCGGGATCAACGATGACAAGACCGTGAAACTGAGGACTTAAATACCCTGACTGACGATGATGTCTAGAGACCGTTGAGTACACAGCTGAACTGAATCTAACTAACGATACATAGGAAAAGAACTAGAAAATAATGCACATAGACGGGAGGCTGGCACAGAAAATCAGGAAATATGAAAACTAAACAGTGACAAAAGTCCAAAACTAAAACCACGGGGTCAACGACCGAGGAACCGTGACAGTCTTTCTCCAACAGTCTTCCATTAATATGCTTCATGCATAGCTAAGTATCCTGAAAGCTTCTCAAACTACATCTTGTTTTTCCCCCTTAGGCACTCTTGTCGTTCATTGATCTGATTGGTGGAAGTCAGACGGCAGTAGACGGTGCTAGACATATGGATCATCCAATTATGTTTTTTAATACTGCCAGCCTTTTTCTAAACAGCTTACAAGGACGCTTCTGATGTGGGTCTGAGTAATAAAGCTTTTAGGGCATCAGATTAGTTTTAGACAAGAAAAGCACTTTGGTTAAAGCTAAGAAAAGAACCTTGTTTGCATTAAATGTTAATCTGGTTGCTTGTTCTTTATTAAATAAAACGGTGATCTTTCTTTGACCCTAATGAACTGCTGTCAGTGCCGAATTATAACCATGAAAACTTTAACAATTGCGGATACTTTACTTGAAAAACACAACATTTTGATTTCTGTGATCCTCTAGTGTGTTCAGCATCAATACTTGGTTTGCCAATTAGCTTTTTCTCACACTTTTCCTGCTGCTTCTATATTAAAATATTTTCAAGGAAACACGACTGATTGATTGATGAGTCTAAATTGCCTCTGGTGTCAAAATGAGCCGTAACAGCTGTCTGTCAGCCATTAAGAAAATAAACTTTTCAGGTGCATCCTACCCAACAAATACTCCAGTCTGCAAAGGAATTGGCTTGGATGGGCAGATGTGCTTCTCATCTCCATAAATCCAACTAGCTCTCATCATTTTCTCAACTGTTGAACACTCACTGGCACAAACCTTCATATGCAGCACAGTGTGTGGGGGGGAAAAACCCCCAGAAAAGCAGGGCTGAGCAGTGCTGATAGTGTTATTAAAATGATGAAAATAAATCTGAGGTTCAAAACATAACTCACAAACAAGAATTAAAATAACAAAGCCTGCAAATGTAACTTGGCAGCATTAACAGCCCATTTATCGAGCGCTCATACACAGTGCCTGCTCTGCATCTTTGACTGATGGCTGTAGAAATGATGGTGAAAGGAATCAGAAAACTCCCAGCTTGCCTCTGCGAGGCCAAATAAATCATGCAGTCACAGTAAATGACACAAGCTTGTCATACACTTGACTCCAGTCGGAGAGTTTGCCTCCTGTCATGTGCATTTAATCTGATTTTATTTTTATGTTGCTCTCTAATAGCAATGCAACATTGTAAGTGAGTCACCACCAAGGGAGACAATAACAATAATGCCTCCCTCTGGCTCTTGGTGTGACAGTATTGCCTCCCATCGAGCTCCACTGTTTTTCGCCCTGCTTAAAATTCAAACATTCTGTCTTGACATACCAGACGCTTTTATTGAAGTGTTAATAAAATTCAAATCAATTTTTTGTCTGGGTTTTTTTTTTTTTTGTGGCTGATGTTGTTTTTTTTTATTAGAGGACTCTAAAAACTTTTTGTTAATAAAGTAAAAGGAAAAAGTGCTGTAACATATATATGCACACATACACATATATGTATATGAAAGTTGGAATTAAGGGAATTTGTGCCTTTGCTGCAGGAGTTTTTCCTTTTTCTTTTCTTTTAAATTTGGCTTTGGATGATTCAAAGTTCACAATAATCCTTTTTATCTTCTGCTGGACCTTGGTGCAGCCTCTGTCTGAACGCTTTTTGCTTTAATTTCCTACAAATTGGCTGCCCCTTGAGTTTGAACAGCAGGTGTGAAGCTTCTGCGCTCACAGCAAAAAATATATTCCTGACATCACCATAGTGGGGATATCCACTCATTGACATCACCGAGATCTAAGAGCAGAAAGAACTGAAATCTGAAATCAAAAAGGCTCGCAGGGATTCCTTGTACATTTCCTGACCTCCTTATTTGAAATTTTAAGGGAACGCATAATTCTTTTCTACTCAAGAATATTTTTATTTTTAAATGTTACTTTTATTGCTTCAGCACATTGACATGGAGCAACCGAGGTTTATGCCCTGCCCCAGGAATACACCAGGTGTGCGTCTCAGATACAGGTTTGTAACTTTCTTTTATTCAAAGCTTGAAATGACATCAGGGGTGTTTCAGAAGCAACCGGGCTTTTATTTTGAAAGCTGGACAGATTGTCTTACTGTTCATGCAATAGTAACTTCATGCTCCCTTCTTCTACTCAGAGCAGCTTGACACTTCTAAAAGCAGCCTGTGGCACATGTTGTAATTGTAAGCTCTGTCTTGAGTAGGTGCACAGATCACTTCCACATAGACGTTATCCCAAATCTAAACGATGTGAGCTTTTTCACAATCTCAGCAAAGGAGGGGGACATCGTGCGCTGTGCACTTTCATGCCAAAACAGGTGAGTTGTAATAAAATTCACACACCGTGCAGTTGTTATACAGGCAGAAAATATTGACAGTTTTTGTACTGTGCTGTATATACGCTTTTATCTGCTGTAAAACTGGACATTTTGACATGAAAGTCTCCGGGCATTAACTCGCTTTGAAAGTCAGCCTCCAGTGGCCACTTCAGTTATAATTATTTGTAATTTAAAATTTCACATCTCCATTTACTCTTTTAAGGACTTCCATGATAACACTCTTGAAACTTGATGAAGTATTCCATTGTTTCAAGCCACACACGATGTCCCCAGATGCATGTGCCTTTTTCTCTCTGCGTGTTTGTGTGTGTCACAGTGAGCCTTTAGGCCCTGTCCCCTCTCCATATGAGCTGAATTTATGGTCCATATTTTATCATATTTATCACACTCATAACACCACAGCTAACCTCGGCTGACTTTGATAACTCTGCATGGTACTCGTGCCTGGGTGTGTGTTTCTCTGTGTGTGTTTGTAAGGCTGGGTTTGACTTTCAGAGCATCTGCTGGGTGCGGACATGGCAGGGGGGCACAGGTGGTATATTGTTTGTAGCCACACACATACGCACACTCGTACACACTGATGAAGCTCACAGATGCTGACCTTGTACGAGGCCAGACTCCTGGACTGTCAGCACTTGTCACACAAATACACACACACACATATATACACACATACACGCTAAGATGAGGTGCCCATTTACTCTGGGCTTGTCAGTGGCTGCCATCCTTCCCAGTGGGGGTATATGTGTGCTGCTGGCGAGGAAGAGGGGGCTCGAGGTGGGAGTATTGATGAATAATGCTGCAGGTAATGAGATGGGTGGTGATGGGGACAGGAACGCGAGCAGCCAGCAACTTGTTTATATGTGCTTTGCTGTCTTATAACTTTTTGAATTATTTGTCACATTCTTGGGGAGATAAAACCTCACATTCAGAGCTTGGAGTCCAAGCAGAGACACATGAATGAATTCACACGCTATGATCCTTAAGGTGCTCTCAGATAAGCCTTACATAGCACTTCAAAGACAATCTCCATACAAACAGCAGAAAGGCAATGTCCAGGGAGAAGCTGGGGGAATGGAGATTCTAGTACTTACCAATATTTCTCCTTCAGACTTGCACAAGTGTACATGTACTTCTCTTCACTTCAGGAAGTGTACTAGAACATGCATCTTATAGTAATGTGACTCAGAGTGCAGGCATTACATTACATATCCAAATTTGCACATGCAGCTGTTTTTTCTGATTCATTTTCAGACTGAGTTCAACCGAATAAGAAGAAGAAAATTAATATTTAGGTACATCAGTGCTTCAAATTCTGTAGTTTTAGGTGGTCAGTTGCTTAAGTTTTGTGCTTTTGTTTAATATAATCACACAATACTTTATTATTAGGAATAAATATTGGTATTATTAGCTTGCTAGTACTTGGTTGGAATCCTTTTGCCTTCAGAATTCTTTGTAGCGTAGATTAAATAAGGTGCTGGAAACATTCCTCAGAGATTTTGTTCCATGTTGACCTGAGAGCAGAGAGGAGTTGCGGTACTTTTACAGGATGCACATCCAACATGCAGATCTGCCCTTCAACCACATTCCAAAGATGCTCTGTTGGACTGAGATATGATAACTGTTGAGGCCGTTCAAGTAAGTGACATCATTGTCATCCTCAAGAAAGAGCTTTATGACTGGGCGGGTTATCCTGATAGGTCCATCCCTCAGTAGATGGGTACAACTTGGTCTTCAAAGGATGGATGTGATCAGAAACAATACTGAGGTAGGCTTTGGCCAAAAGTGTGCCATGAAAATATCCTACACACCATTATGTCACTGCCATCAGCCTGAAATGTTGATACAAGGCAATCCTTCCATCCAGATGTTACCACAGAAGCCGAGACTCATCAAACCTGGCAATGTTCTTCCAGTCTTCTCGCCCGTGTGAATTGTAACATCAGTTTACACTTCTTACTGTGTGCTTACTGTAGATGGCTTTCCCCTTCCTACTGGTTCAAAGTAGTCTGGCTGTTCTCCTCTGACCTCTGCTTTAAACAAAACATTTTTGTCCAAAGAACTGCTGCTCACTGGATTTTCAACTTTTTTCCAGACCATTCTCTGTAAACCCTAGAGATGGCTGTGTGGGAAAATGCCCGCAGATCAGCAGTTTCTGAAATAGTCAGACCAGCCCATCTGGCACTTTCAAACTCTCTTAAATCACCTTTCTTTCCATTTCTGGTGCTCAATTTGAACCCAAGTAGATTTTGACTATGTCTACATGCCTAAGTGCATTGGCTTTCGGCCATGTGATTGTGATTAGATATTTGAGTTAATGAACAATTGAACAGGTGTACCTAATAAAGTGGCGTGAGTGCAGTCACAGGCGTTTTAACCACAAATAAAAAACATTCTCATGTTCCAGTTTCTCAGTTCATGGATTTGCTGCTTTGCATGTGTGTAATGCGATAATTGCCTTCACTGTATTCTTGTGCTGGTATTAGTTAAACACCAAATGATTTATTTTGGTTTAAAGGCATTTGGTGATTAGTTTTTTTTTTTTCTTCTTCTTAGATTAGCAGTGAAAATAATTGTTAGTTGCAGCTGTATAACTGGGAGAGAATTCATAATCAGTTCAAATGAGAACCAGCTAACAAACTGTCTACTCTGCTGGAATCGTGCCGCTACAGTTATCAGTGCCAATGTTTTTCTGTATATTACAAAACAAGGGCCTACAGTAAACCCGTCTTTTTCCTTCTCTTTTCAGACAAAGATAATAAATGTCTGGGATGGGTCTAACAGGCTGTGTATGGTTCTCTTTTTTTCCATAGAGAAAAAAGTGAATTAGGAATCAATAAACAAATCAATACACAATCAGACAACTGATAATGTGATTGGTGTCAATAAAACCTTATCAGTAACAATCTGTTCAATATCCAGCTGAAATGGCATGGTTTTGTCTGTGTTACAAATAAAGAATATTGATTATGTAATCAAACAAAAGAAGGAAAAGCAATGCTAAACAGATTTGATCTATTATTAATTAACATAATGAGGAAAATTTATATATTTGTCAAGTTGCAAAACGCGTCAATAAAGGAAATGTTGACTGACAGGTTATTACAGTATCCATCCATCCATCTTCTGCTGCTTATCCGGGGCCGGGTCGCGGGGGCAGCAGCCCAAGCAGAGAAGCCCAGACCTCCCTCTCCCCAGCCACCTCCTCCAGCTCATCCGGGGGAACACCAAGG
>VURO01013997.1:0-12786 GCA_015108175.1 Pelvicachromis taeniatus | reverse complement strand
GCATTTTTTTCTTTTTTTTTATATATATATATATATATATATATATATATATATATATATATATATATATATATAAATAAAAGAATAGCATCATATGCCTATATCCCCCCAAAATTGTGAAATTATTTTGTTGTGTAAGTCATTGAGTGTGAAAGGCAAGGAAGGAGCAACACATACAAAATTATGTAGAGTCCCTTTGGTCTGTTGGTTGGCTGCTTTGATTATGTTTTTGGGCATAGAGAATGTAATTTTCCCCCTTAAATTAGCACGTTCATATTAAGCACAGACATTATATATGGGTAACAACAATCTATTATATATACTAGTATACACAATGTAAAACAGTTTTTAAAAATGTAGGAATTTATTTACCTTTCATTTTGTTTTGTTTTTTTATTTAATAGGATAACAGGTATGCGTGTCGCAAACACCAGTTTGTCTGTCATAAAATGACACTGTCAGTGTTTTTGTGTGAATATAAGTGTATGTAAGAATCAGAGGTGCTGAGTTGGTGAAGAGGGCTTTTGGCGAGCTTTGGGATTTTGTGCTCGATTTCACCTGTCATTGCTTAGGGAAGGCAAGAAATCTCCCTAATGGCTAGAGTCAGGGGCCCTGGGAGACGAGAGGAGAGAAAGATTGTCAAGAGTACATTCTTAGACCTTTAAAAATGGGTCTCAAGGATAGTTAGAATAGCAGACACTTATTCAGCAAGAAAGTGTGCATAATTAAGGCCACGCTTCAGAACATAGCCCTTGGTACCGTCACAGGCATTTCATGGATTGTACCAGTTGGATTAAGCCTCTAGGTTTGAAGGTTGCATTAAAACTGAAGGCGCAAATCACTACTTTACATTTACATGACCTAATCTGCTATGTTCTTCATCAACTAAAACATTTAAAATCACTTTAAAATATTGGCATAATTTTTTCTTTACTCCCTTTTTTTCCTTTTAACATCTATTCTTAATGCTATAAACTTCAAAATGATTGTTTTCCCATCTCATCAGGAACTTGGATACTTTGGCAGAAGCATTTAATACCCTCCAAATCCTCTAATTACCTCTACATGCAAAATGCATGAAGTATGGATTTCATCTCCTGGCTCTTCACCCATGTCAATCTGTTGGAATTCATGTTATTAGCATCGCTTTCAGAAACGGCAATGGTGGGGCGGAGGAGATAATGAGGGGGATGTCCCAGTACCACCAATGAATGATCTAGTGGCCCAAATGCAAGAAGACAGGGCTGCCAGTGGAGTCCCTGTCAGGGAGCGTCTAGTGTTTTTGTGATCACGCAGAAGGGGACAGACATTGATTGTGTGCAGTCTGACACAGAATCACAGCAGAGAGGAAAGGTCAGGGTCAAATGGCGTGAAAGTAAATAAATTGACTAAGCAGCACGCAATGTCCTTAGATGAACAATGTAGCCTGCATGTGTTTTTCATCATTAACTATTAATGTTAGTTGGCGCTGTTTTCGTCTCTCTGATCACAGTGGGTGACATACAGTGATAGTCTCCAAAGTCTTGTTTATTAAGGAGATGTTTACTAATGACAGACACGGTTTAGATATGTAAGAAGAGCATGCATTATTATGGTAAAAATAGATGCAATGTATTTTTCTTGATGTAGAAAAATATATCTTGAGCCAGTATGTGTTTTTCCCCTGTAGACCTCAAACATCAAATATTTACTGGCTTCAGGCAATAATAATTAACCGTAATACATAGTTCACAAATGTTTTACTTTTTGCTTATTTATTTGCTGTAACTCACCAAAGAATACAATGTTTTCAGTTGGTAGTAAGTACCCTAAGGTATGTGTGAAAGTATGCTCAAGTTTGATCTATAAAAATCTTTTTTATTTAGACTCATTCTTAGGTTGTGTAGTTCAGGCTCCCCTCACAGTGGGAATCTAAGGTTCTCGCTTGGTTCGTTCTTTTGCTTTAATTTGCCATCCGTCTGTAAATGAAAAACATGCCACACTGTAAAACATGTGGCACAAAACCACAATTCCACGTGGGGCGTGGACTGCATATCAGTCAACTCAACAGCCGAGGTAACAAAGTCCAGATACCAGATACCTGGTCAGACATTTCACAGCTTGTACTTTTTCACTTTCACTCGAGTAGTAGTGAACAGTTGAATCAGTACTTCAGATACTTGTGTATTTTTATTACACAAGAATCTGTACTTGTATTTAAGTGAGGAATGTGTGTACTTTTGCCACCTCTGCACAAAAGGCTCTACACACCCACATGGCATGCATCACTCTCCACTTAACCTGCAAAGCAAAGCACATCTACCCAATATGGGCGTCCATCTAAAGGTTCTATGTATGAGACTTTGAACATCATTGTAAAAGTGAGCAGCCACTCGCTAGGCAACGGCAGTGTGGTAATGAAGTCACACATTTTCTGTGTGTCATATTTTGAGCTAGTCTTTTGTATGTTTTGCTAGATGTGTGATCTGTGTTTGACCTATGTTAATGAAATTGAAAGTAAAATTTTTCTAAAACACTTCTGCCCTGACAAAGTTAGAATTTGCCATAAAAGGCAAACCTATTAGGTGGAAATGAGTGCGTCAGTGGTGATTTGAATACCACACCCTGTATGAGTATTGTTGATGATCATGGGCATCACTTTATAGTCACAATTTACCCATCTTGTAAAGGCTGCTTAACGTACCATGTCCCAAAGCAGAAGCCGTCTCAAACTGGTTTCATCATGAAAATGACACCAGTGTACTACGGCGGTATCCCCAGGCACCAGATCTGAATCCAATAGAACACCTTTGTGATGTGGTGTGGAAAAGGATTCACAGCATCAATGTGCACCTGACAAGTTTGCAGAAATTATGTGATGCAATCATATCAACATGGAACAGAATAGAGTTTTTTTCACAGCAGACTTTTTGACTTGTCGGAGCAAGAAAAGCACAGGTGAAATAAATTTCATTAACAATGGCTCAGTTTCTTTAAGTGCCCCAGTAAGCCATGACAGAGAGCCAGCACGCACAGCTGGAATTCTCATAAGCTGAATGCAGCTATCATTAAGACACCTGTGCTTTTCCTGCTATAACATGTCAAAATGTCTGCAGTGACAAAGGTCTGACTTAAAGGAGTGCTTCCAACGTCTCGCGGAATACATGCTTCAAAGACCTGAGACTGTTTTCTGAGCAAAGGAAGGCTCTAGCACATATTAGTTCCTATAGTTCCCACAGTGAACGTGCAATCCAGAAAGTCCTGAAGCTAATTTTAAATATTCTACAAGGATACAAACAGTTAAGGGGTAAAAAAGGAAAAACCTTGCAAGAAACCCTGCCACAACTTGGAAAATGGTTGTGCTTTACTCATTTCTGGTTACTTTTAAATATATGCACCTTCCAGAAAAATTAATATTAACCGCCAGTGTGAGAAAAAAACAGCCATGCATAAAACATACAAGGAATCTGCATATTGGCTTTACCCAAATATAGGGAACAGGACCAGCAAAGACAATGGTGATAAGTCACTAAAGAAACAACAGGAAAGAAGCAAATCAATCAATAAAAACAAGATGATAACTATATAAACACAAATACACAATGACAAGAACTAAGATAAACTGCAGCGATACTAGATTACTAGATATTTTATTTGCCCCAGGAAACAGCATAGCTTTTTTTGAGGGGGGAGGGGTGTACAACTAGCTCCCATGCTCTGTGTTTGTTCTGGAAAACACGAAAGTATGGAAACACAACAAAGAGAAGATTTGCATTTTATATAAACTAAAATAACACACAATTTTAAAACCGTATGGACCAACTAGTAAAACCACGACAAACTTTTACGCACGCTATATATTTTGGTTATCTTAATCAACTTTACATTTTGTCTACTATAATCCTAGTTTTGATATTTAGTTGACAAAAACTAAAACAATTTCAGTTCTTTAATTTTGACTAAAAGTAACTGACATTTTTATCAAAATGAACAAATCATTTTTGTCACTGAACACAACCTCTTTTATACTATTGGGTTTAATGTAAAAACTGTGCAGGAATTTTGTGCTTCAATTTTGGTTAGTGAAATTCTAGCATTTTAATATTTTGATACTTCAAACAATTAGCAGCTAGGCTACAGTTTCTGGATGACACTTATATACACAACCTAGCTAACCATGCTAGGTAGCGTTATCTGATAACTTAGCACTCCAGGATTTGCACTTCTGGCTTCTGAACTGTTTGCAGGGCTCAAACACATTAAATGTCAAAGTTCATGACATTGAAATTAGAAAAAGACTAAAAGACCAAACAAGTATGGCTTGTTTAGAAGGATTACCAGGAGAAAGTATTTTCTTTCTAAAATGACATTGCATCATGATTTAGGTTTGCTAAGATGCATCCAAACAAACTGCAAACATTTGCAGATTGATTTGCCATAATGCATAGTACCCTTTTCTGGAGAAAAACAAATACAGGATATCAGTACAAATACGTCGTACCAACTGTCAAGCACGGTGGTGGAGGAGCGATGACAAGACTTTAACTAGACTCATATAATTGTGGGAGGACATCAGCTATATACTGACGGTGTTCTTTCTTTTATCATGACTGGACATTGTAAAACAATGACAGACTAAATAGGTCAGATTGACTTTAAAGGTATAGTTGAATCATGTTACTACTTGTAAAACTACTTGCACAGCTAATCCTTTTTTTGTTTAAGCCTAGTCAGTAACATAAAATGTATTCTGTATTCAGCTGACTTAGTTTTCTCTTCTGGTTTCCTAGATGCAACAGCCATTTATTTTCTACATCTTTCCCCTAATAAAGTCACTGGACTCCAAAGTGTTCTTGCAAAACATTCCTATTTTTGTCTGAGTATCGGAGGTTTAACAGACATCTACAACAAAGGTGAGTGAGATTTAATTGACTTAAAACTGTGTACTGAGTCATCACTTGTCACACGCCCCATCTGAACCTCTTTAAAAGGCGCTCCTCACTCATTATTTTGATTCAGCTGTAAGCCTCACCTTTTCTGATCAAAAGTTTCTTAATATCACAATCCCCAAACTTATCCTTAAAGACAGCGCTGTATCGTTATACGTGTTTCATCTCCTCAAAAACTTCTTGTAAGCGACTATTGATGCGATGGAGTTGAACTGCTTCCTTTTGAAATGCTCACCTCAAAGGTGCTGAATCCAAATCTGAGCTGAGCCACAGGGACTTTGCGTGGAAAATCAAACACTGTTTCAAGCACTTCCAAGCTCTTCATCAGTAGCTGCTGATGTTCAAGGCTCTTCTAAACCTCCCCCTGCCAAACCGCATGTAAGAACTGCTAATTTGTTCACCTTTTGTCACTCACTTAGATATGCAGCACACAAACCCTACGCACACATACGCATGTGCAAAATTGCACAAAGTCTAGTATTTAAATAGATGGCCAACTTTTTTGTTTTTTACCTGCTATTCTTGAGCAGGAGTGTTTTTTCTCAGCCTTGGCTACTCAGTTGCATTTCAATTAAGAAGCTTGGACAAATGTTATGTTCTCATAATGAACGTGAATACATTCTAACAAAACCATCATTTTTTCCTCTCTGGTGTTGGGTGTGTGATGAGTTTTAGTACTTCAAAAGTCTCTGAAACAGGGCATGATGTTGACACTAAGTGTTGCAGTTATTGGGTTATGGATGTGCTCTACAGCTGAGTGGAAAACAGCTGGACTCTGTCTGACAGATGCTGCTGGAACACTCCGTTAGAAACAAAATTCTCGAAGGCAACATATATGGCATCCATCTATCGACCGTAAGTGCAGCTATTTCCAGTCGAAGCCTCGTAGAATGACATCAACTCTATTGGAAGCGAACTAGCTACACTTTAATTAGGTGTGAAAGCTAACAGTAATTTTATTCTTGTCAAAGTGCTTTGGCCTGCACGAGCAGAGTCCCTTCATAGAGGATGGTGATGGAGAATAGCTTCCATTAATGAGGGGAAGCACAGCATGCAGGAGCAAGAAACTATCACTTAAAGAGCTAAGATGGTGGCTAATATCCATTGCCTACAGAAAAAAGGGATGAGATGACACATTATAATAATGATTAGTGCAAAGTAAGCATTTTATGGTCAAACAAAGTAAATTTCTTCATAAAGGAAATATGCAGTAGAACTGATTCTTAAGCAATTTTTGTTGTGATGGAAAGTTTACAGCTTCATTATTAGACTGCCCGCGTGTCAAACGTCGTCTTTTTTTTTTTCAAAGGCTGGAAGATAAATTCTGTATTTTTACAACAAGAGGGTTCCTTTCAGCAAGATAAGCAGAAAATTCCTTTTTTTTCAATATCTCGATGACTCTGAGTATTCCTAATGTTTATGCCTGGACTTTTTGGAAAGTATTCACGTCTCTTTCTTTAGGACTTGATTCCCAGAGAAATGTGAGAACACGCCTGTTTTATTTAAGTGTTGCATTTATTATTGCTCTGTATGCTGAGGGCAGCATGGGTTATATTGAATGTATTATATGAATGATCATGCACACGCCTAGAAATATTTGAATTTTCATTTTTTTCCTACTTAGGAATTTGTGTGTCTGTTAGTCTAAAGCAGTGTGTTAGCATGGATAATTTCATATTATTGTTTTTGACATTAGCACATGCCTCATGTGCCTAAATAATAGTCATCTCATGCAGCTTCAATCTTTTACGTCTGAGTTAATAAAACTGATTCAGCTTTCTACACACAGTTGTTAAACATTGAATACATGTGTGCACACGTGTATTTTCCCACTCTGTGCACTTTTTCGACAGTTGGTGCTGACGGTGAATTCTTTTGTTCTCTTCAAAGAGCAAAGGGACAACTGAGGGGAATGGTGGTCCTCTGTGACAAGGGCACTGTATCAAGATGTGAACCTGGGAGACTGTCGTCCACAATAGTCACCATCAAGAAGTTCTGCAGGCACGCATCCACTCTTATTGTACTTTCTGAATTCTGAATTTATTCCCTCTTAAACTTGCTTCCTTAGTTGTCTGTCACTGGGTATGAAACAGCATAAGTGAAGACACAAGAGCACTCTCAAAACAGGAGAAAATAGCGCTGTCTTGTTCTGTAATTGTTGGCGTAATGAGAATATCTGTTGAACTTCTACCCAGCAAAAGAAAAAAAGAGCCTTGTTGTGGAAGTAGACAAAGACAGTAGGAAAGCCCAGAGGCTTCGGGGGATTCAAAAATCAATATTCAGTAGGCGTTATTTCATCCAGATCCAGTAGTGAAGTGGATGTTTTGATGTTTTAAGATAAAACTTAATCTTGATCTTTGGACGATGGGAGGGTTAGAGTTACGGTGGATCGGGCAAAAGGTTCAAAAGTTCTCTGTGGCCACTTTCACAGTTACACACATGACTTATGTCTTTGAGAGTACCACTACTTACTGCTTTTTCCTTGGTCAGGTTGATTCTTTTGATATTCATCAGGGGCACTGATAACTCCTGGGCAAAATAGCTTTTCCCATTCATGTGTGAGAGGCTGTATTTCTTTATTGTAAATAATAAATAATGCAGTCCTTATACAATATTAATCACCAGTGAATTTGAGAAGGTGTTTGAAGCTGTGGATTAGTCCACACAAGAAAGTTATAATTTTTACCTACCTACCTTGATAACTGGATTGTACATTGGGGCAGATGATTTATCACGTTAAATCAAAGGAAGACCATACTATAGCTTAGTGCAGGCGGTTTCTTTCATGTTCCACATAATCATTTGATTTGTGGTTAGTAGGCAAATCAATAATGCACTTGAACAATAAGGCTCAGCACTGATTTCATATTACTAATGATATCAAAACCTTCGAAGCAAAGGTTGTATATAAAAGATACAGGCTTAGTTTCTGAAAAATATCACTAATAGCTAAATGGAGACATGTCTCTTGATCAGAAAAAATAATCATTTTTTTTAAACAGTGGTTTTCAAACAATTTGTCCTCAAAACACATCAAAGGAAATATCTGTGTTAAAGGTCTCTATGAAATGTCACCAGTTGGGTCAGGTTAAGACGCTTTTAATATGCAGATGGAGACATTTCTTTCTCTTGTAAAAAAAACTTCTCTCCATTACTTTATTTTCTAACAATCCAAAAACCACTTTTGTTCTTCTGGTTATATTAATTGCTCTTACAAACAAACCAATTTCTCTCAAAAGGAATGTTTGGTTTCTAAGTGCCTCACCGGCTTACTTTGCACCATGTTAGGCCCTAAGCCTAATGTCTCCTTAAGTTGGCTAATTAGGCAGAGGGCTGTGAAGATCCCTCCTCTGGCTAAAATGAAAAAAAAAAAGAAAGCGATGCAATTTTACCTATGAATTTTTTTGTCTTTCTTGGTATTAGTTATGACCTTTGGTATGTCATGTAATATTTTTCACTATTTAGCAACTGCACAAATTTGACATTTTAGTTTACAGAACTTCACTATATCGGCTACAACGTAGTGATATGGCACAATAAAAACCAATTCCTTATCGTTTCTCCTAGCAATTCTCATTGGTTTCTCACTGGTACAGAGGTACCAAAGGTACCGCCCCTGGTCTCCACACAACATTGTAGAGGCGTGTCAACCAAGACAGACATACAATATCCAGAGCCTTTAGGAACTCAGGGTGGACCTCATCCACCTCAGGGGCTTTGCAACCAAGGAGTTGTTTAACTGCCTCAGTGACCTCATCCCCAGAGATAGGTGAGCCATCCCCCTCATCCCCAGATTTTGCTTCCTCCACGGAAGATGTGCCAGTTGGGTTAAGGAGGTCCTCAAAGTATTCCTTCCACCGCCCAATAATGTTCTTAGTCCAAGTCAGCAGCGCTCCATCCGCACTATATACAGTGCAGGTAGAGCACTGCTTTCCCCTCCTGAGTTGCCTGACAGTTTGCCAGAATCTCTTCAAGGCACTCTGAAAGTCTTTTTCCGAACTCCTCCCACACCCAAGTTTTTGTTTCAGCTACTGCCCGAGCCGCTTGACCTGTCGGTACCTATGAGCTACATCCAAAGTCCCACAGGCTAACAAAGCCCAATAAGGCCTCCTTCTTCAGTCTGGTGGCTCCCTTCACCTCTGGTGTCCACCATTTGGTTTGGGGGTTACCACCATGACCGGCACCAACCACCTTGTGTCCAAGACGCTAATTTCAGTGTCCTCTCTATTAATCCACAGGTACTGATAAACAAACTTTTATGTTACCAAAGTTACCACTTTGGTAACAAACTTTTATGTTACCAAAGTGGTTCTAAAAGTCACGTAAGTTGAGTAACAACTGTTCGGCCATGCTTTGAGATGATTGGGACGATGTTGTTTTGTGTTATTTTGTTGTAATGAGCATCTGTGTGTCATGTTCAGAATGCTAGTATGTTAAGTAGCACTATAAGTGTGTTAGGATAGTGGCAACTTCGATAAATGTGTTGTAGGGTTTGTCTAGTGTTAGCCAGGTAGTATGGAGTGCGTGCGTTAAGGGGAAAGCTGTAAGTTGGTGAGCATGGCGTTTGCAGTTGTCTGTCACCATGTTGTGTTATGTTCGGGTGACGCCATGTTCAAAAGTAATGGGGTATATGGCGCGAATGTGGGGAAATGTTGTGTGAATGTTAAATGGGTTATTTTGGTTTATGCTGTTGTGCTTTAGCCATGAGTGTTTTATTTAAGTTGTGAATATGCAAGGTTATTTTGAGTGTCATCTATATTAATCCACAGTTTTTTCTTAATTATAACTTCTTAATAATTGGCTACGCAGTGCTCTCTAGCCTGTGTGTCGCCTGCTGTCAGTCCAGATTTCCCCTAGGTCGGGTGCCAGTAACAAGTGGGGGCTTGTTCGGGATCGTCTAGTGGTGAAGTGTGTGCCAAGCGACCAGAACTGGTGTCTCAGGGAAGACTTCACTGAGCGTGTCATCCAGGGAGCCCACAGTCAAAACGTCAAGAATGCCACTGTTACCCCATGGCGGTTGATCATAGTAAAGATTCAGAAAAGACTTTGATTTGAGTGTGAGTCAGCTGTTGCTGCTTCAGTGGACGACGGCAGCATGACTTGCAATATTGATGGCTTAAGTGAACCAGAACTGTATGACCGGATCATTGAGTACATCAGAGGTGAAAAGTTGAGAGGGTTGGAGGATGAAGGTGTGGCCCAGCTCCGACTCCTCTATGACATCGTGAGTTACCTGATGTCGACAGACATCCAAGGGGTGGGAGACAATCTGGCCATGCCCCTTGAGATGGAAGATATTCCTAACCAGTATCAAGAATGCCCACCCCACCCCACACTGACCCCATTCTGACAAACATCTGGCTATGCCAGCTGACTGCATTCCCACTCCACCATTACACCCTAACACAGACTTTCACACACAGCCCATTCTACCTCGAGACAGAGATATCTCCACCTTTCCTTCATCCATGCTAAGAGACACTGGTACGTCCGCCGTCACCAATACCTAGTGTTACTGGCGTTTCCCCAGATAGGGTGAGTCGCACTTCCAAAGGATGTGACCAAGTTTTGAGTCTCACTGATTCAAGCTGAGTGGTGGACAAATTTCAGATTTTGGCTCTGATATGTCATACAGTAGTCTGTGCAAACAAATTGATGAGGGTTCACAAGAAGGGTTTACTGAGTGTGAAATAATTAGAACCGTGTTAAAGATAATAAAACCTGGTACCCTCAAGGAAATGCTAACCAACATTGATGATTTGACAGTTCATGGTTTAAAGAAACTTCTCCGCTTTCATATTCGAGACAACGAGACAAGAATAGTGTTGAACTCTTTCTGTGAGTGAATACTGTGAATATAAATTAGCAAGTGAATGCACAGAAAGTGTGCAGTGGATGAAACATGTGAAGATTACACTATGATATAAGAAGTTTTCTATAAGTTTTAATTCAATTGCTACTCAGCCACACAAAAACACCACTGTGTTTACTAACAGGAAGTGATACTCTACCGTAGAGAGAGCAAACACCAAGTGACAGCGCCAACCAAAGGATGAAAGCATCCTTCTGGCAGGATAAGTTTGATATTTTTTTTTTCTCATGTACAACTTAATCTTAATTACTTATTTCAAACAAACAAAAAGCCTTGAAACTATGGGTGGTGTCAGAGTGGCCACATCGGATTTTTAGAAACCTGTGTCACAACAATATTATAACATGCTAAAAGCATCAGAGAATTTGCTTGGTTGTCAAAACTATGAAATCCACCAACATAAATACTTACTAAACCAAATAAATTCCAAACATCCACAACTGCCACAATTCTTTAACACCTGCAGTCACCAACATTCTTCTATGGACAGCGACAGAGATTAGGTCCTGT
Organism: Pelvicachromis taeniatus; assembly: GCA_015108175.1. Taxonomy (NCBI): domain Eukaryota; kingdom Metazoa; phylum Chordata; class Actinopteri; order Cichliformes; family Cichlidae; genus Pelvicachromis; species Pelvicachromis taeniatus. The sequence continues at coordinate 1,476 of VURO01013997.1, read as the reverse complement.
CCAACCTCATCGACTTTATCCAGGGCCTCCACAGGTGTCTGTAGCGCTGCCTCATAGAATGATGAAGCTATCATAACACATCACAGCTCAGAGTGGAAGAGTGGCAGCACCCAGCTAGTCTACTGTACAATATAGGCCCCTGGGCACGAAGATAGGGTGGATCAGATCATTCCCTTGATGCCAGGGATGGCTCTCTCAGGGCATGACAAAATGCTTTGTCTGCATGTGACTCCCACCAGGTTCTTTCTTACAGGGGTCAGGATTTAGAGCGGGAGAATGACCACATGAATTGAAAGTGGCCAGAGGGAAAAAAAGAAAGGACGTGTGTGACGTGTCTGTGGTTAAGTTGATTTGTTATGTACTGCGGTCCCTGCTGTTGCCCCTTTCCTGGTGTTGCTCACAAAAGTGTTCTGCCAAAATCCCTCTTGTCGCCCCAGTACCTCGGGCCTTGGTTTGATTGACACCCTGTCACATTATCTTATGACAGCACTGGTGGAGAGAGAGAGAGTGCTAAGAAGTGATACTGGGACACACACGCACACGGTTACACATACATGCCGGCACAAATGCATGCATGCACACACAAATACAGTAAACAGAAACACGCCCTAAGGAGCTTCAAGACACACCAGCTGGGTAATGAAAATACATCTCGGCCTTGATGTGTCTGCATGCATAGATTCTCATGCTCTAGAGGCAGAATTCACCATGTGCTTGAGAAGGTTCATACGGGGCCACAGATGTTTTGCACATCATGTATCGTGCTCCTGAGATGTGCTATTTTAGGCAACAGGGTGTATGGAACAATCCACCAATTCCTTTATGAGCATCAGTTTCTATAGCCGGTAGTTTCAGGGTTTTATTTATGTAGTTCGATACCCAAGAGATGTTGTGGCAATGTAACACCTCTAGCTTACATATCAAGGAATGATAAATCAACAAAGAGGACCAAAATAGATGAAAGTCAAACAAGAAGAGTTAAATGTTAGTCTCATCTTTGTTCTAAAGTTAATATGATGCAAATCTTAGAAGAAGCTGAAATGGTAACTTTGTGCCTTTTTGGAGTAACATGACATAAAGCTTACTTGTTAAAAAGCATGTACCAAGTGTAAGAAGAAAGAAAACTGGAGTTTCATTACTGCTCGATTCTATTGCAGTACAGTACGATTATCAGTACAGATAAGTTAGTATCAGTTGTAACTTCTGTTTTGATGTGTAGTCCTCTTGATGCATGCTCAATCATCCAGGCAAGTAAATACAAAAAAGTTGATTCTGTTCATCTGGACGTAGCGTTTTCAGTGGAAGAAACGTTTTGTCACTCATCCAAGTGACTTCTTCAGTCTCAGCTGACTGCAGGTTTCCCCAGCCTTATAAACAGTACATTGCATAATGATTGAAACTAGCACCACTGAAGGAACAATGGGCTGTGAGGTCAGTTCCTTGATCATTAATATGCAAATTCTCATGACCATTGAT
>VURO01013994.1:37078-54527 GCA_015108175.1 Pelvicachromis taeniatus | reverse complement strand
CCGCTCAAAAATCCCACTTCCTCCTGTACGTTGCTTTAATCGGGGGAGTCTTAGTTAATCAGTCGTGTCAAAACATTAACGGCTCATTGAGGATCACGTTTCATGCCAGCCAGACTGAACCAAGGGTGCCGTAATCTCGGTCCGTTGAGCAGATAGGACTATTTGCTTGGGCAAAGCTTCAACGCTTTATCAGGAACTAAGAGTCAGTGAAAGTATTGCTACACTTCAGTAAGAAGGCACAGGCCAAGTTCCTCTTAAACACTCTCAAAGAAAGTGGACGTTTTACACCAAGAAGCCTGTTTTTATTTTAGAGAGGGAAACATCTTCCACATCTGGAGTAATGTTAACAAAAGAAAAATCCCACAATCCACCTTTAAGAAGAGTTCAGTTAAAAAAAAATTAAATTACAACTTTCTTTTAGTTTCTTAGTTAAATAACTGAAGAAGGTGTGGATGTACAATTTATATTAGTGACAATTACATGTCCAAACAGAAAAACAAAATTATGAATATTCAATGCGGCAAAAAACGTTAACTTTATTTCCACTTTTTACAACATTTAATCAACAGAAAATACATTTTCCATGTCCATTTCTTGGCGACAATGACACAAACTAATCTAAACAAACCTTTGGTCTAATGTGCAAAAAAACATTTACCTACCATATTTCAAGATACACATAAGCAATGTAGTTGCTTTTCTGTTTGATATTCTTCCCTAATATAGCACATAGGATATCAGAATACTTTAATAATCCATAAGAAAATTCTATGTGTGATATGTGATTATTTGTCTGACCAAAGCTCGCTACTGACAATCTAAGAAGTATGATGATGATGATGTAAGAGCAGAGCACTCCTCTGTTTTAGCAAAACAAGCTTCAGTATCCAAATGGTGTGAGGAATTATTGGGGTTGTATAGAGGGAACACACCTGGGCCCAGGTGTGCCCAATTAACCTAATGGTTGCTTCCTATTGCCTGCAGGAGTGTAGTGAAACTGTCATGATTTGCATTGTGGAGTTGTTGAGGATCCAAAATACAGATATTTCAATTAAAAGTTTAATCTTTAATGTGCCTGATTTAAAAAAACAAACAAATTTAAAGAGGTCTCCAGAATACTGAAGCTGTTTTTTGTGGTTTTTCTAACTCTCTTGTGCCATTTAGTGTCAGGCCTTTTACGTGTGAACCATCTATTATTGTGTCAGCGCAGATGCTCCTTAATTGATGGTTACAGCAGTCTTCTTCATAGACCTCGTCCGTGTTGGCTTAAAGAGCTTGGAAACATAATGTGATGAAACCTAAAAGTCCTTGTAGCAGCTGATAACCTGATTCTCTTATCCATGCGTGCCAGTGATGAGACTTCAGAGAGGGCAGTGACGGTCTGTTAGGCTATCCACTGAACTGAGACCTCTCAACAATTACTGTCTGGCTTCAAAGAGCTCACACATGTATAGCTAACTGCATTAATAATTAGATCTAGTTAAGGATTTCAGTGAGAGAACTTTGTTTTTATACCCTCCCTCGCCCTCGTGTGTAATCCTGTCGTCCAGTTTAAATTACACGTGCTCACACTTTTTTTTTACTTCACACCTTGGTGTGAAAAGACACCAGAGGAGTGTGAGAGTCTCTCTCAGCGGCTGTCACTTCCTTACTAAGAAACAGAAATGTATAGAAATGATGCGGTGCACGCCAAACCTCGCTGACCTCCAGCAGCAGGTCTCCAAACATTCACGCAAACAGCAGCGCGTCAGGTTGCTGCGGCGTGCCACAGAAATTTAACTTAAGTTTCGCTTTCCCCAGAATTTTGCTTTATAAGCTGTTATGTGCAAAGACACAGTGGAATATTTGTCTGAAGGGACTTCTGCTTATGTTCACTTTTATGTATAAATCTAAAAAAAAAACAGTTTCAAAAGTAGTGACATGGGGGAAGAAGCACTTCAATGTTGATTTAATATAATTTTTGACATATTTAAGTAATATGACAACATAGAGCACATTTAAAGTGGATTGTTGATCCGTTTTAACTGCTTTTATATTACTAATGAAATTAACAACAATGAGTCTACCCCAAACAGGACAGATTTTACAGTTGGAGGCCACTCACAGTTTTTCCATCCTCATCTTTTCTGTTTTTATTTCACTGGTTTTGAATTTGGCTAGCGTCAGTGTCCCTGCTGGTAGCATGTGGCGATATCTGGACCCTACAGACGTTGCACAGGTAGTCCAATTCCACTAGGATGGTGCCATTGTTACCCAAGAAAAAAAAGCACAGTTTTAAGAGCATGGAGAAGATTGAGGAAACAGGAAGTTACTCTGGGAGAGCTGGACAGGGCCGTAGAAGGCCCTTGACTCAATAGCGTGATTGGTATCTGCTCCTTTGTGCAAGGACAAATACAAAATGACCTCCAGCAAACCACTAGTGTGAATGTCTAGATGTGATTTCTTTTCAAAGTGTTCCTTTAATTTTTTTTGATACTGCCAAGCTAAGCTAAGAGAGGCTTCTTGTGAGATTAAAGTGATCAATAAAATCTTATTTTAACTGCAGTCTGTAATGGACCACTGCTAGAGCGGATCATCTACTAATTGGAAGTTGATGGTTCAATCCCTGGTTCCTACATGTTAAAGATAACGAACCCTGAGTTGACCCCAATTCATCCATTGGAGTGTGAGTGTGTGAATGTTGGGTTCAAAGTGCATAGGCTTAGAGAAAGGGGCTTGCATGAATGTGTGTGTGAATGAGACTCAGATTTACGTACTAACAGTGTATTTACTGGAGCACAAAAGGCCATGCTTTTCTTCTTTTTTCTCCTCCAGCTGTACTTATTTTGTTTAATCACTAAAACACAGCTTAATCTGCAGCATAAAGGACTAAAACACCTGAGTCAGTGTACTTTAACTGTAAACTTATTAATTATTCTGATTTTTCAGTCAGAAAGAAATGCCATGTTATGTTAGAAAAGGACTAACCAAATAGAGTTTTCCAACCTGGCAACCCAAAGGCTAACAAGAATAATAATGGTCAGTGTGTTTTTTCTCTTGTTTCATCCAGGCGTTATGTGCATTAAGTGCATTATTTCCAACTGATCAACTTCCCTTAAATATGTTTAAGTTTGACACTTATGCAGATTTTGACATGCCAGCCACAACACATAAATTCCAACTTAAAACCAAGATTGGCCTCAAAGCTGCCTGCCTTGGACTTCTTAGTTTTTTTTTGTCTGTTTATACAAAACTGTCACATTCACTTCCACTTGCAGTTTTCATTCACTCTGCCTAATGCAATTTCCTCCGACGGAGGTCCTGAAGGGAGTCGACCGTTTTCTGTCTTTCCATCGGTCCATAAATCATGACCCCGAGTCCTGATGACGATGCAACTGTGGTCACGGTTTCCACCATCAGGTTGTGCTTCCAGCCATCCTGTCACTGAGTAATATCCGACAGAACAGCACACGTTCATGTGTGAAGCCTGGCTGTGTGGTCTCACCAAGTTATTGTGATGGTGAAATAGTTGTTTTTTTAGGTCTCGCAAGTATTTCACATGACGGTGTGGAAATGATGGAGACCCTCGTAACGCTAGTGAAGCTGGAGTCAGCAGCCTGTTAGCTTAGCTTGGCAGTTATATAATATTTTGTCACAAATTACAAGAAATGAAGGAACAATTTCATACATGTACATTACAGCTGTTAGGGTGGCAATAGTTAAATACATATATACATGTGTTCTAGAGGCTAGAGTGAGATATAAATACATGTACCACTTTTATTAAGCTAGAAACAGGCGTTAGCTAGCCTAGCTTAGCATAACTACTGGAAACAGAGGAACCTAACCAGCTTGTTCTTTCCTAGTAATGAAAATCTTCCTTCCAGGACCTTCCAGGAAGTGTTTTAATTAAAATCTTACTATTAGTGTGTTATTGTTTTATGTGTGGGAGATATTTAATGTTTGGGGCAACTTGTCATAACTTTTTGGACACTTTTGGCAACTAACTTGGCGACTGTGTAAAAATGGAAGAAAACAATCTGACAAAACTTGGAGATAGAGAAAACATTTAAGACTGAGCAAACATCTAATTAAAGCAAATATCTCATCATTAAATCACAAGGCAGCAATAGTACATTTAGGCATGGAGACATGGTAAAGATGGTCAACTGAAGTTAAAATTGAGCATCAGAACAGTGCAGAAAGGTGATTTAAGTAACTTTGGCATGATTGTTGGTCTGAGTATTTCAGAAACTGGGATTTTCGCACACAATCTGGAGTGTTTACAGAGGAGGATCCAAACTGGCAGTTTTCTGGGCGAGAAAGCCTTGTTGATACCAGATGTCAGAGGTGAAGAGTGTTTCGAGCTGATAGGAAGGCAACAAATAACCACTTGTTACAACCAGGGTATGCAGAGAAGCGTCTCTGAACAAAAAAAACAGGTCAAACTTTGAAGCAGATGGGCTCCCATCAGCCAAGAACAGGAAACTGACACTACAGTTCACAAGATTGGACAATAGACAATTGGAAAAACATGGTCTGGTCTGATGAGCCTCGATTTCGATTTTCAGATGGTTGGGTTAGCATGGATCCATCCTGCACTGTATCAAAACTTCAGGCAGGTGGTGGTGTAGCGGTGTGGGGGATAGTTCTTTGCCACTTTGGGCCCCTCAGTACCAGCTGAGCATTGTTTAAACACCACAGCCTGAATACTGTTGCTCATCATGTCCATCCCTTTATGTCCACAGTGTACCAAACTTCTGATGGCTGCTTCCACACCATGGCACATAGCTCAGATCAGATCACTGTACTCAAATGGCCTCTGCAGTCACCAAATCTCAATGCAACATCCATCCATCCATCTTCTGCCGCTTTTCCGGGGCCGGGTCGCAGGGGCCCAGACATCCCTCTCCCCAGCCACCTCCTCCAGCTCATCCGGGGGCGTTCCCAGGCCAGCCGAGAGATATAATCTCTCCAGCGTGTCCTGGGTCTGCCCCGGAACCTCTTCCCGTTGGGACATGCCCGGAACACCTCACCCAGGAGGCGCCCAGGAGGCATCCTTGTCAGATGCCTGAACCACCTCAACTGGCTCCTTTCGATGTGGAGGAGCACCGGCTCTACTCTGAGCCCCTCCCGGATGGCCGAACTTCTCACCCTATCTCTAAGGGAGAGTCCAGCCATCCTTCAGAGGAAGCCCATTTCCGCCGCTTGTATCCGCGATCTCGTTCTTTCGGTCACTACCCACAGCTCATGACCATAGCTGAGGGTAGGGATGTAGATCAACCGGTAAATTGAGAGCTTCGCTTTTACACTCAGCTTTTACACTCAATCCAACAGAGCTTTTGAATGTGATGGAGAAGGAGATTCTCATCATGGATGTTCAACCAACAAATCTGCAGCAACTATGTGATGCTGTCATGCCAATATGGACCAAATCTTTAAGTCTTAAACCACTTAATAACCACTGACTACTTTATTGTAGTTTTTTAAACGTGATTCTGAGCAATAGATCTTTCAGTGTCTTTCTTTGGACATTGGCTGCTTTTTCACTTATTTTCAGTCAAGTCCTTAAACTTGTTTTGTTGTTTTTTTTGTGAAAACTGTACAAGTGGAGAACAAAAGAAGAAGGTTCAGGCCTAAAAAACTGTATCTGACACTCATTTTCTTAAGAAATAGGAAAATAAAAATCCTTCAAAGCACTCATACAGGACCTGAGAGAGATACATCTGGACCTTCAGTTGGACCTCTGGTATCTGCGGTGAAGCTTTCACTGTCAGTTTTGCTGATAACGGTGTTACTCCAACCACTTTTGCTGGGACATCCTATCAGTCCTCTTATCTCACTCTAACCAAGAAAACGGATCAACATTTTCACCCAAACTGTAAACTATTCCCTTACAAACCCTTGCAGTGTGTGTGTGTGTGTGTGTGTGTGATAGCCTGCATTTAAATGAACAGGTTTATTTGTCACAGGATTTACTCCTCTCACATGTTCTGTTACATTTTGCTGAGTTGTTTCATCACAACAGTCATTGGAGTTCAGTTCACAGAAGCAAAATTGATGTAAAAAACACAGCAACTTGATTTTGATTTCATTGTCATTGTTGTATCAGACGAAATGGAGCCATCACCGCTGTGTCCTCTCCGCGGCTTCAGAGGAAGAGGCTGTGGTGCAGATAACCTCCCAAATCAATATAAATTATATATTTGCATCAATTCTGATGAAATTTATGATATTAAATTGCTTTGCTGTGCTTTGAAAAAAAGAAAAATCAATAAATATCACCACGTCGGGCCTGTGGAGCTGCAGAATAAAGAAAAAAAAACATGTATTGATTTAAGAATATCTCTGATTATATCCGATTATGACACTCATAATCTCTTTAATCCATTTAGACTAGTGTAAAAAAAAAAAACACCACAGTATCTTTAAAGGCTGATGGAGTGTTTTTATATTGAATTAGAAACCAGGGAGCGTGTGTGCGTGCTGTACTCTACGAAGGGTATAAAGGGAAGGGAGTGTCAGCCGATGCGCTGCGCTGCTGACTTTAGCCGAGATGTTCCAGCTGCTACTGAGCGTTCACATTACTGTAATCAAGCCCTGCTGGCACTGGTTACGCTGTTCCTCGCCGCCTCCTCTGTGCTACAGAGTTATCTTACATTACTAGAAAGGGAACGGTGAAACATGTCAAGCTTAAAAAAGACTCTTGTTGGGGGGAGCTTTGAGAGCTGCTTTTGTGAACCCAGCATTTTGAAAACATTCAAAGACTCTCAAGTAATTGGCTCTTTTTGTGTTGTCATTAATGTGTTTCATTAATGATTTAATCAATAATGAATGCAGCTTTATCTCTATCATAAGCTATCATAATCTGCATTGTATTTCAAATGCAGATTGTCACAAAATCGTCTTGAAAGCGAAGATGAACTTGACAGTGAACTTCCTAATGTCAAGGCAGCTTTTGACCTGCTCACACCCACTGCGTAACAGTGCACACTTGATCTGATGGTGAGCCTGCAGGTGGTGCAGTAGCATCAGCTTTGGCTCGCAGCTCTGTGCGTCGGCCTCTCCCCGACTGGGAGGGAAGAGCTGCTGACTGGAACACATTTCCCCGCCGCACAGGGAAAACACTGATTCAGCTCTTATGGGAGAGCTCTGGGGTTATTGAGGTTGGGATAACACCACCGACGCTAAAGACATCCCGTCCTCATCACTCTCTGACACGCCGGGAGCGCCGGTGAAGCTTTTTAATCTGCAGCTATTGATTTACTGTTCAAACGAGAGTTGGCTTCTGGTGATGAGGTGGGGATGAGATATGGTTTATGCTCCTTTTCTTTTAACTTCCTTCTAAATGTCTTCATGTTCTTGCTCAACTAATGTGTCAAAACACAAACTGCTGCGAGTGTGTGCGAGAGAGCGGCCTCAGGGTGACGATTACAGACAGAGCCCAGTGGCTGGGTGGACGACCTCTGGTTAGAGCCTGGCAACACTCTTACACCTTCACATACCTCTGCAGACCATATCACCCCCCCCCCCCACACACACACTTTATTTTTTTTAAACCTCCTCCTCTTCCTCTCCTTCCTCTTTTACAACACCCCTCCTCAGTCCCCTCGCCTGCTACTCCACATGAATAATGCAGGGGCCCTCCTCGATCGTTGCTACCAACATGCCACGGCATGTTTTATTCACGCTCAGGCAGATCCCCCACCCCTGCAACACCACCAACCCCTCATCGCTGACCAGATCTGTGAGCAGCCGCCGGCCTCAAAGACATCAGCGACAGCTCGCTGTGTGTGCTCGCAAGGTCTCCTTGACCCCTGCGTCCCTGCAGGAGAGCGACCCCGGTTTTTATTGGAAGTAAATATTTGCATTTAATTCCTGAAGCCCTGTCACACCCTGCTGAACATAAATGCTCCTGATTCAGTCCAGTCCCTTTCTCTCCCATTATAACTCCCCTTCTTTTCTTCTCCTTTTGTTGATGAAGGTGGCTTCTTCAGAGATGATCCTCTTTTATCAGGGAGTCTGCTGCTATCACTCGGGATGCACTGATACACCAGTGCCCTGTTTGTTAACTATAACCTTAAATCACTTGTTTATGGTTTATGGGTCTCTTTTACAACCGTTACACCCACCTGGTTACCTCAGAGCGTTGCTTATGGTTTGATTGCCTTCTAGACACATCCCAAACACTGGAAGGTGTTATCCTTCAAACGAGGATTTACGGTTTTTCCATTGTAAACGTTTCCATTTTGGCGCGTCACATGAGTGGGTCACAAGCAGCCGGATTCCTTTGACTAATTGAACTACATGACCTCTGACCTCAAAACTGAAATTAAATTCTTACATTTTAATTAACTGATTAACGGCATTAGAAAGAATAATAATAAAAGAAACAGTCACATACATATATTTCTACCTGGTAACCTCATATAACTGGCTTATAACTGACCAATGAAGAACTCAAAAGACAGAACCCCATGTTTTATATTTAAATAACTTGATGTACTTTACCTCAGTGTGCACGCTGTTTTATATTTGTATATATATTTGTATTTATTTGGCTTTGGCTTTGGCTCTAAGCTCAGCACAAAGCTTCCTGTGTGTCCACACCCAATGTATGTGTGCAAATAGCAAATAAAAGATTTTATCTTATCTTTTTTATTTATTTTAAAGATAAATATAATCCATTGTCCTTGCTCCACCTCTAAATTAAACTTCAAATTTGCCTTTTTATTAAATTTTTTTTGTTTAATCTTGCTGACACCTAAACTAGTGGAACAGGTTAGATATTATATATAACTGTCAAATTTAAAGCTAAAATCTTCTTACAACGACCAGAAGACATCACGTCATAGCAGCTGGAGTCAGTCTGAATACTGTGTTGTTTTGTCTTTGGGGCTGAGGGGCTCCAGACAGTGTTTGGGGTCTATCTGTAGGAAATGTTTACCTGGGACGTTGTCCTGAAGGTGAGATGTTGCACCTGTCCTGTGTATCATTTGAACACTCACGCAGCCTAGAGTAACCACCTCCGCTGGTGTTTTGAAAACAAAACGCCTGCCTTGCTTTAACAGAAGCTGTTGCCAAATCAGAGTTCTTTACCCTTATCTGATGGCCTGATCACCGCGCTCCGAGAGCGGTTCCGGTCACGCCTTACTGACTCTCCATGGCCACGTCGGCGGGGATGACAGCGCTCTGATGAGCCATTTGTTGCCCTTCGAGACTCTTTGCCCCTGTCTGAAATGCTTGATTGATTATTCATTTGTGTTCTCACCAGGGCTGAGCACATTAAGAAGAAGGTACCAGGTTCAAGGCCTCGAGTTTGATTTATCTTAATGGACTAGGAGGTGGTTTCAGCATATACAGCTATTTTAGCCCTCTCTATAGCTAAAGTTAAACAACAAGCAGCTGGGGGGTGTTAAAGCCAACTTCCAGCTCTCTGCCTGTTTTTGTTTTCACCAAAAACAATCTCTTGCATCATCCTGTCTCCTTAGTATGCTTCCCCTGAAATATGATCCCTCACCTCCGAGTGGTGAAACGTCCAGTGTCCAGATGGCCCGCCACGACAGCTTCTTCATCCTCGGAAGTGTCGTTAAGCATCATCAAGCAAAGAAATAACACGCTACAAATAGCACACAAGCTTTTAGTGTGGCATAAAAAAGGAAACCTCTGAATCATTTCTGATGTGTTTACGGAATAGCTTTCCTTCCCTTAAGGTCTCCTCATTTGAACCCATGTTATGAATACAACTACCTGACCCGCATGAAGATTACACTTTGTTTTGTTGTGCAACAAAGGTCCACTGTGCAAGTACGGTATCTGTGGTGATGTTTTCCTTACAGACCCTAAAGAGGCATCGACACAGGAAGTGATGCGTGCGTCGCTTTGTTACTGATGGTTATCCTCTATTGTATGCACCACCTTGTAGCCTTCTTTGATCTCATTGGTAGTTTCTTCAGTCGCTCGCGTTGAAGGTGAGAAAAGTTTAGAGTTGATCTAAAATGCTGAATGTGACCAACTTTCTATGGTCTGTTGTCAACGTGTCACTGTGAATCGCTTATTTACTGAGTCACAATTACCGTATATCTTCTAGTAGTGGCCTGTCTCTTATCCGTTTCTAATAAACGCCGGGTTTGAAAACATGTCACTACAAATAGACGCCAGTCTCCAATAGTAGCCGGTCTGTAAACGCCGATCTCCAATGACCCACCGCCTTTTCCGTATGCTACTACTCTTTTCGTACCATCTGGGCTACCGTCCTCCTGCAGTCAATCATATGGCAAATACCTTTTCATGTCAAAAATGCTTTGTCATCGGATGCTATCATGGAAGGAAGAAAGTCAAAATGTCCATTCCGTCTGAGAAGGGAATAAGAGCTGGTCTCCAACAACTGCCGGTCTCTTTTAAACGCCGGGCTGGCCTAATACTTTTTGAATAAACGCCGGGGCTATTATTGGAAGATATACGGTATGCAAGAGTGCCAGCGCAGATAATTTGCATTTACTGCCGCCATCTTGGATTGTTATGCCAGGGTTGGTGGGACAGCTGCGACTTTCTGAGTAGGAAATCCGAGTTGAGATTCAAATTCAGACTGGGGTGTTCAAAATACTGCCTTCCAACTAATTCAGGATTAGTGCCAGTGAGATCTCTCTTTTGTTAACGAGACTACTGATTGGTGGCAAATCTATATGTTAGTAATAATTCACAGGGGGCCGTGCTACCGTTATGTAGATCTGACACCAACAAAGTTCATATAAAACAATTTTAATTTACAAAGCCTGAGAAACAGCTCTAATAAGTCTGACTCCAGCCACTCGACTCGACAGTGGACACACAAAGCTGCTCTGCTAGCTAAGTTAACTATCCTTAAATGTCAAAGTAAAAAGATACAATGTGATTGCTGGTGGATGTTAAGGCGAAGTTTAAAGTTTTCCGATTAATCGCTCCTATCTGCTCCATTCATCACTCTCTTGTTTTTCCTCCCCCTCCTCTTCCTCCTTTTCTTTTTTCTTTCACCGTCAGAAGACTAACTCCTCTTCGTTTTCACTGAGTGGCTTTTAGTTTTGTTTAAACAGAATCATGCTCTCCGCTTGCAGCAGGAGTTATTGGATACAGGTGAGGCTCCACTCTCTTCTACTGCCATAGCAAGCTTTGCACTTTCCCACTGCTGCAGTTTAAGGATTGTCAGTCCTCTGGGAAACCGTATCCTGGCTTGCCTAGTGGTAAGCAGTGCCTCTGGTCATGATTTCCTAAAGCAATGCTGTGACACATTTGTTACTTTTGCTCCTGGATTTTTAGGAGTGTAACATTTTGGGCATTTATAGCGAGTAGTAATGTAGTAACTGGAAGCAGTTAGCTACAGTCATACTAGTGAAAAGAGTGATCGGAGACCACGGCACAATTAAAGTTATTGAGGATGTGTGCCCCTTTCTAATGGTTGCTTTAGAAATGAGGACGACGTCTGCGGCCTCTTGCTATCAGCTGCGATCTTCAAAGCAACTCTGGTGCATCCAGACGGCGATAAAACAGCAACAAGACAGAGTCAGTCTACTAAGTTGGCAATTACATGCCATCCTGTTTGTGAAAATACAAGATAAATATGAGATCTATTTTCTACGTACACAAAAATGTACATGAACTTCTTGTACTCAGAGTTCAAAACTTCATAGACCTGAAATAAAAATTCCGAAATTCCTGCACAAAAAGTGTGACGATTTAACTGCAAAATGACAAAGCAACCTGCCAACCTTGCTTCTGTACAGGAATATAACTAGAAACCAGTTGGCAACAAGTTCAGTTGAGCGTTCAGCATTCAGACTAGTCACGTTCATCACTGCAGACCGACTTAGATTGATTGCAACGTGTTTATAAATTAGGCAATTATTTGCAAACCTTTGGCAGTCATTCTGAAATGGACAATGACTATTTGGAGACAAGTTGCCTCCCCCAAGGAATCTGTGCAATTGCTTTATAATTAAAAGTGAATGGTGAATGCAAAAAAAAGAAAGAAAGAAAGGAAAATCAAGGCAATCATCGGGCAACCACATATTTTTTGTAGTCGCAACACACTAGGAACCACAGTTAGACTCATGCATATTTTTACACGACATTTGTGTAATTTTGAAAATGTTAATCATTTTAGATACATTAGTCTCCACATCTTAAACCTTTTTTGTTTAGAGCCCAGACAGGCTTTTGAAACACTTCAGTTTCAAAATTGTGCTGACTAACACAGAAAATCCTGAAAAAGCAAAAGCAGATTGACCTGTTGTAAGTATTTAATGTTTTGCCGCGAGACCAGGTTGATATAGATGAAGGACTTTTTCATGAAAGATGACACAGGTGAGAGTGAGTCACAGGAAGGGGCAGTTAGCCAGAGGTGAAAAACAATGAGGGCGGGTCAAGCAGTCACAAAGCATTGAAACCCAAAAAACCCAAAACAAGGGACATGAGTAAGGTAATGCTCAAAGTCGAGAAGAAAATAACAGAGGTGGACTAAGAAGAAGACGAGAGAGAAAAATAACAAAACAAGTAGACCAGAAAAGTCCTCATCGTTAGGTCACACAGACATTTTCTTAACACTAGGCTCTCTGAGCATCTTTATTTAATGCCTCACACAAATATGACTTTTTGCTGTAAACAGATTGCATACTTTCTCAGTGTATATGAAGAAATGGGACAGAGGTTTAAAGGAAGCTATATAAATCCCTCATTTATGGCTCACATGCCTCATTTTATGGCTTGTGGATGCTGAAATGCCCTTTAGACTCAACAAGGAGGCTCCTGGGATTGTCTGAATCTGCTGCTGTCCAAGTTTAGTAAATACAGCCTGAAAACAGATGTCGCTGCTTAGATGGATAACAGGAGGAAGGACAGTAGGCCCAGTGGAGCGATTCTGCCCGACAGAGGTCATGTTCAGAGGTGGGAGAGTAACTGAGCACATCATTGAGTGCTCAGCTTGACCCTCTGTGAGTTATTGTGTAGAGGTGGTCTGCTCTGCAGGGAGGCCCCACTTGGATCACTTTCATCCCACGCTACCTGTGGTGTTAGAAACTGTCCTGAGAGGGTCCTTATTGTTTGTAGGTGAAACACCTTAAAGTGTAAATAACATTATGGAGGCAGAGAAAGCTTTTTTGCCTCTACCGAGCCGAGGTCAGATAGCTTTCCTCCTGCCGAATTCATGAAAACTAGCACCGCCGTACACCAAGCTCTTCCTTTCTCCCCGTTCAAAGTGTTCCCATCATTCACTCAAGGCTTACTTAACCAGCAGAGTGGAGATGAAAGCCTGATCATTCGAGTACCCCCAAGATCCTTTGATGCCCAACCATGAAGTATGTCTTAGGGCTTTTAGCATTCCTGACTCGGAGAGACTTGTTTTTCCTTTTTTTTCCCCCTTTTTTTTAAGGATCGGGGAGCAGGAGGTCCTCACGGTGAACGGTTTCCCTGAATTGAAAGCATGTCGTTTGACTGTTGAACTGAAATGTGAAGTCTGTCTAATCTCTGCATGCTTGTTGCTGCAGATAGGCTAACTGCTGGATGCCTGTTGGGCAACCGTTCTCGAACATAACGGGTAAAATGGATGCAGGAACCGCTCGCTTGTGATAACACTTGTGCATTGTTTTCTCCAGATGCAGTAGTGAGTCTGCCATCATGTCTTTTCTATTTTGAGCACAGCTGTCTGCTAGCTGAGTGCCTGTAAGACAGTTTTTTTTGCTCTCCACATTTTGTCAATTCTTTGGAGGTTTTGGGTAATGGCTTCTGCTCGGCATAAGGAACAGCTCTCAGTGTGCAGACAGACTCCATCTCCTTTCCTCAACAGGCTTTGCTCATCAAAAAGCCGAGTCCCAGAGGCGGCCGTGTGCTGCCTGCCACGGCCCTCGTGGTCTCAGCTGTTCGGGCTCTGGAGAGCATCAGGCCCACTCAGCTGTCTGTTCCTGTCCTAACCCCCGCCCACTGCTCTGCTCACCACAGGCAGTGTAACCCCTTCAGGATTGACAGCATCTGTCAGTGTCATTCATTCAGCAGCTTTTTGATGTTTGACCTTTTAGGTTGGGAACGTGCTAGAACTATAAACACGGCGTTTTATCGTCATTACTGTCCGCTGTTCAGGTGCTTTAACAGCTTAACATGGCTTTAAGTATCCTTTTGTGTACAATAGCAGACTTAATGAGGAACTATATATCACATACAAGAGCGCAGGAGCAGATAAACTACTTCCTAGTGAACACTGGAAACCAAAAACAGAGCTTCATAATGTCTGCAGACAAGATCGCGCCTTCACCCGTTTTATTAGAAGCACTTGCAGACTCGCGCTCCATGGGGGGAAGTCGTTTGTCAAAGACAGATCCCCTCAGGAGCTCTGCTGGATTTAGGGGTTTCCTCTGCTGTTCACGGGGCACATTTCCCAGAATTACACTCATTCATAATGAGTGAAAGCATCCATAGGGGGAAAAAAAAACGAGGAGCTGCCTCTCCCCTCCATTCAGCTGCCCGGGCCCCTAATCTCTGCTAGGACAGCCCACAATGAGAAAGAAAGCCTGGCACTCACATCAAGCACCGGCCTCTGCGATGATGACAATGGACAACACTTCATGCCCTAACGTGGACTGCTTCGTCTGGGTGTGCTGTTGGAAACTTAACACGCTTCAAATACCCAGGATGTTTTCAAACCACATCATGTTAATGACCTTGTGTGTCATTTTTGGCAGTCTAGTTTATGATAACCATCTGTGTTACCGCTTAATAAACACAATATACAGAAGGGCTTGCTTTGCCCGTATATGATGCTATTTACATAATATTACAGCTCAAATATGTGTGGTCCTGAACAAAATACACATGATCGTCACCTCCAAAACATCAACAATGAATCAGCTAGCATATTTTCCACCTTTACGCTCAATATGATCTTCATTAATGCAGCGAGGTCAATATTCAAACCCAAGACCACACATGGTCATGAGCTCTGGGTGGAGAGAGAAAGAATGAAATCTTGGCAGAAGTGGCATAATTGAACTTCCTCCCTGACTATGGGTACTTGGGACTTAGATGCTTTCCCTCCATATCGAAAGGAGCCAAATGAGCCTCTTGGAAAATCTAGTTAGGTTGATTCCAAGGGGAGATGTTTCGAGGAGGCGGCCATGGGGCAGACCGATGACACGCTGGCTGGGTTGGGAACATCTTTGTGTCTAGTGTCTCTCTTAGACTGCTGTCCCTGTTACCCTCACCAAGACCCAGATGAGCAGCAGAAAATAGATGGATGAATGGATGTTTGGATGGAAGATACACGTTCAGGTTACTGCTTAGCTAGTTGGCGAGTGTTCACAGACAGCTTGGGTGTCAAACTACATGAATAGGGAAGAAAGGGGATTTAAGTCATTTTGGATGTGGCATGGTTGTTGGTGCCAGATAAGCTGGACTGAGTATTTCAGAAACTTCTCATCTATTGGGATTCCCCACAAAGCCATCTCAGGGTTTACAGAGGTTGGTCCAAAGAAAGTAAAATATCCAGATGTCACGTCAGAGGTATAAGTAGAATGGCCATACTGCTTTGGGCAATAGAAAAGCAACAGAAACTCGTAAAAATCCACGCTCAACATGTCGAACCTTAAAGCTGGTGAGTCTCAATTTCTGCAATGACATTCAGAGTCTAGGGTTGGAATTTGACAGAAAATAACATGAAAGCATGGCTCATTTAAATGCCACAGCCTACCTGAGTATTGTTGCTGACCATGTCAATCTTTTCATGGCCTCAGTGTACCCATCTCCTGTGTGGAGATGGTTCACTATTCTGAAATGTCCTCCATAGTACCAGATCTCAATCCAACAGGGCAACTATGAGATCTGTAGGAAAGTGACAAATCTATAGTAACTATGTAAAAGGTCCATCCTAAAACTAGCAAAGTATACCTTATTCATTGGCCAGTGATGCAGTAAAGAAACTGACAGTATTAGAGACACAACCCCAGCGATCTTGTGATCCTCTATGAGCAAGCAAATGGTGCCCCTTCCTGCACCTGTTTGTGTGGTGTGATGCTGCTTCCTGTTAGAAGGACGTTTTTCCTTCCCGCTATTGCCAAAAGTTTGCTCATAGAGGATCATCTGATTGTTGGGGTTTTCGCTCTATTATTTTTAGACTCTTTACCTTACCATATAAAGCACCTTGAGCCGAATGTTGTTGTTATTTTTTGCTATATACATTTTTTTTTTATTGACAGTGGGGATAAAGAACTCCCTTTTAACAGGAAGACATTTTTGGCAGAACCAGGTTGCAGCTGTGGGGAAAGAGAAGATACAAAAGAGGAACATAACGAGACCACCAGGATCTAAAAGGACTGACTCACCAAGATGCTCTTTGAGGAGATACAATTCACGGCGCTTCACTTTTGCGTCATTTTTCAACCACACTGCATCACTTCTTTAACAAACTCCTCTGTGAAATTCTCTCGTTCGCATGCAGTGTCTCCAGGAGATTTGGCATCTGACTAAGACTTAACATTTGAATGGACAGCATGAGTTGACCAACCTGTGACCACCGATTCTCCAAGGCCTCATGAGGTAAGAAAAACTTCTGTTTTAAGCCTTGAGAAAATGTGCATTCTCATGTTAAGAGGGATTTCATAAGAGTTTAGTTGGTTGAAGAATATATGAGCTTTCACAAGCCATAAAGGTCAGTAATTTCACAACTTCCCACAAAGTTTTGAGGTACAGTGTATTTTGGTATTGATTACAAGAAAAATTGGGTTTACACTGAAGGAACTGCCCCATTTACACTAGAGTATACACCCATTCTTCATTTACTGCCTGTAAACAAATTTCATTTGCATTTTGCACATTCAGCTGTTGGATATACCGGCAAATCCTGTTATTGTGATTAATAGATTTAAGCTGTACTAATTGGACACGGCCTCTGTGTTCCCTTTAAGTATTTCCAAGTTGCATTGTTGACTTTGAGGAAATTAATCAGGAAGAAACAGATCAACACAACGAAATGTTTTTGCATTTCATTACATAGAAATACAGTGTTCAATTAACCAATGACAGAGCAGTTTGTTTGAAAAGAAATACCTCCCTGAGGTCAAATATCAGCTATAAAAGATCTGTGGAGAGCTGTATTCATAATTAATGGCTTGTCTTGAATCAAATAAAAGACTCTGACATCAGCTTGATATTAATATAAATATACTGTACTCTAGTTATGAAGTAATGAGTCCTACAGCTGTGTGTTGCATTAACAGTCTAACCTGACCTGAGGAACACCCCTCAATCGCATTTCACAGACACTGCAAAACATATATATACACATATATATACACATATATATACACATATATATACATATTCCAGTTTGTCTTCTGTGTTTAAACCAGTTCAGCGCAGTGAACAAGTACCAGTGGCCTACTTTTTTTTTTTTCCTTTCTTTGTCTTTTTTTTTTTTTTTTTTTTTAAAAAAACCCAAAAAAAACACAAAAGA
>VURO01013994.1:19338-30030 GCA_015108175.1 Pelvicachromis taeniatus | reverse complement strand
GCGTCTAACTGTGTCTCAGGCACAATAGCTGGATTTGACTTTTTTTTAAACTTCTTGTATATTCAGGGCTGGTGCCTGCTTTGAGCTGTGCGCTCGCTGCCAAATGCACTGATCTGATTGGCCAGATCTGTTTATTTGGAAAAAATTGAGCTTAGCTTGTAAAAACTAAATGAAGCAGATTCGTCCAGCAAAAATTACGCAGTCAGTGTGAATGGCTGCATCAGGAATAGAGGAGCCTAAAAGATATTTTTAACACACACGTGTCCGCTGTGTAAAGGCCTTTAGTCTAAATGTGATGACAGGGATTGGGGTGATCTTCCCGGTGGATTGGGAAGAAAATAACAGCAGAGAAAACTGAAGAATATGACCGGGATCACGGCGCTGTCAACCTGCAGGCACATTTAAAATTCTGTTGTGCTTGCTGTGAAGTAATATCAGGAGAATAAACGCTCCAGCAAAAGCACCAACATGTCCACACTGGCTTTGTACCTAATATTTCTATTCAGGGTTTGAACCTCAGGAGCAATCGCTGATAAGCGATGTCATCTGCTGTCTCAGAGACACGGAGACGGCTCGTCGACAAGCACCACTCCCACGTCCTCTGCTCCCACTGTGGCACATCTCTTTTAACCTCGACTCCTTCCACACTAAACAGTATTTCCATCACCTCAGTGGTTTGCATTGATGTCACAATCAATCACCTTCTGCCAGTCAAGTGGGACCTTTCGCCGGTTAGCACATGGAAATCAGACAGCTACCTTAGATCCCATCGTATCGAGAGCCTGATTCAGTTTGAACATCCCACTTGGTAGTCACCAATCCTGGATGCTTGTTTTGTTTTCCTGCAGGAAAACCTAATAAATCCCTCCTAAAGTATGTTGGTTCAACTTAAATCAGAGATGCACAATACGTTTTTCACAGTGCTTTATTATGAACTTGAGCTTTGAAGGAGAAAAAGAAAAGAAAAACTACATTGGATTGAACAAAAAAGAAGCCTTGACACAGAGATCCTTTATTGTCCATTTTACACCTGATTAAACATTTCAAATTCACACCTCATTAAGCAATCAGCTTTTCTTACAGGACCTCATGACCTTACCTTAATTATGGATTAATTATATTATGTCCAAAGCTGGCTATGTATATGTTTATAACTTCAGAACGGCAGCAATGACTGTGATTAAGCAGAAAAAAAGGAAAAGGTTAATTGGAATTGAACGTCAGATCCACAAGCCTTCATGCTCCTAGTTACAGCACACATACAGTATGGCGTACTTGGTGTTGGCTTTAATGTTGGAATTTTATGTGAATACCAAACCCTATAATCACTGAGTATGGATGTAATTTCTAGAGATGGTCCACCTTAATTTTTCTTTTGGATGCCATCTACTCCTGATCTAGTTTGGATCCACTCCCAGACAATCTTAATCTGGTGTTTATAATCGACTCATATTGTCTGGTTTAAATTTGTTTTAGATAAAAAACAAGTTGGAAATGAACTGATTGTGGTTTGCAAATCTGTAGTGACCTAAAAGTCTGTTTCTACACCTTAAAGTTGTTCATTATCACCACAGACGGGAGGTCTCAGCTTAGCCAGATAAGCAGCATAAAATGAAGCTTATACATAAGTTTAATAAGGAAGCTCTAACATCACTCATCTGCCTGCTTTCTTGGGCGTTCGGCTGGTAGTTTCTTCATTTCATCACTACCGCTTAACATCCATCCATCAATCTCAATACTGACATCACTATTCTAGTCCAATTGTCGCATATGCCTTTGAACCAATCAGCCTCCTCTCTACTGGTGGTGTTTACTGGTTTTAAATCAAACTCTTGTTCGTTTTCCCTCGCGGTGCTCGTCACTTGTGTAGGTGTGAACACAGTAATCCCACTCGAGTGTGATTACAAACGCACCAAGATCTTTTGGAGGAGGTGGCCTTTGTGCGGTTCCCAATGAACTCCAGAGAGGTTCATTTATGGCGTGATCCGACCTCGATCTGAACCAACTACCAGGGGTAGTGTGTTTAGGTACTTCAGTTACTACTTTATTTTGCTACTCTCTTATCTTGAGTACGTAGTCTTCAGTTTTGTGACCCCTCTGTCTCGTTAGTTTGATTCTGTTAACCTGTCTCGTTTTCCCCAGTTGTATCACCGCCTGTGTGTTTAAGCTTCAGGCTTTTGTTACGTCACACTGCTGTTTCCTGTCCATCTCCCGCATGTCGTTTGTATGTTTCGCTGCTTGGCTTCAACAACTTTGTTTTCATCTGCTGCCTGGACCTTCTGTTGCATAAATAAAGGTTGTTTTTTGTTTATACCACTTTGATTTAAAGTTGGCATTTGAGTCCGAAATGAATCGCTCCACATGGCACAAAGTAACTGAGAACAAAGAAAAGGAGGAGAGACTGGAGAGAGAAAACACCGTGACCAGCCATGAACCATTAGTTTTTTATCTGTAACTTATCTATACTACTAGTATCTGATATTGCTGCCTTCTCTATGTTTAAGTCAGCTGGTTGTTATTACACTAATCCTCAGTGTAAAAAACTTATGTGTACATACAATCCCACAAAGGTCCTGGACAGACATTTCACTCAGACAACCATTGATGTGAGAAACTAGAGCGCTTGCAGTTGTGCATTGATTTGTCACTAATATCTAAATCATTATTTTTCAGATTTGTTTCACATTTTGTGAAACACATCAGCAGCCACACTGTGAAATATTGTGTGCAATATAATCCTGTAACACATTTTCAGGTTAAATAAAGAAACAAAACAAAATAAATTAAAAAAAAAACGTCCTGGATCAGATCTGAAAAACTGTTTCCAGGAAAAATAAATCAATGGTTTTCTATAAAGAGGACGTTTCAGGTTACTACTCTGCAGCACTGTGTGACTGCACATTCTCTCCTCGGAGGTTTGGGCTCAGAGCCAGAGAGGACGGGCTCAGCCACCATGCAGTATGTTCCCCGCCTTGCCTGCCAACCAGCTCCTCATTCCTCAGCTTCCACTGAGGTCAGTGAGAGGATCCGGTGGAGGTCTCCCCTCACAAAGTAAAAAAGAACAAGAACAACCTGCATCTGAGAGGAATCTGGAGAACATCGTATCTTTCAGGTCTGAATGTGGCTGATGACCTTTGCCCAGTCACTCACTGCATACCCACATCAAGGAAAGAGACCGGCATTCAAATTTCCACCTGCTCCCACCTACACTGCTATAGCTGACCATGACCTTTGACCAAGTGAGAAGAAAATTTCCATTGAACATGTTTTTCAATTTTATACCATATCTGATGTCAATCTTGGCGAGGCGAGGCAGCCCATGAGCGTACCTCAGAAAACCTGCGCTTTCCTAAAGGCAGAGGGATTTTTGGGAATCGGTAGATTCACTGAGCAGTTGGATTCATTAGCTGTTAGTTAGCTAATTAAAAAGCTACATTTAGTAAATCAGCCAAAGTCAAGGTGTTAATGTTTACTTCTTTCAATTAAATCAAGTGTTTACATCTAGCTGCTACATGAGCATTTAATGGATCAAAGGCATCAGTGGATAAATATTAACCCAACACTGCAAACATTTCAATTCTGATTTAAATCTCACCCTGATCCTTAACCCAAACTTGGCCTCTTATTCTTAATATGGGGCATTTGAGTGTTTCACATTTTAAAAGAGTTACAAAATTGATTATTATCTGCTGTTTTTTTGTAAGGTGAAACACTGAATCAGTTAAAAACCCTCTTAAATTCCTCAATCTGGCATTTGATGTCTCATAGACATAGGTGTATCTGCTGTTTACTGGTTTGCATTTTCTAATAGAGCACCACTCAGCCCACCAAAATCCTTAATAGTTTAAATTGCCTTGGGGTAAAAATAAATACTATGCACTAATAAATACTTTTTGTTTTTTATGTGGTTTGGTGTCTTAACACAATGAGTAAAGAACAAGTAAAATCACTGATCTGCTGCTTCACAAGAAGAGATGATTGCACATTGATCTGCATCTCTCTAGGAATCCTGGAAGAAGATGCCAACACAAATTTACAGCCATCTGCAAACCCATCGGTAGCACCAGTCACATGTAGACATCTCAGGGCTCCTCTAAAAATGGGAGTTAATAAGCACAACAACCTAATTACACTTCATAATGGAGATGACTAGCATGTCTCAATAACACAGAGGGGGGTCCTCCAAGAAAATGCGCTCCATCGCCAGCGGGGTGGAGACCTCCTGACTGTGACCCTGACACATTCACCCACATCAAATCAAACTGCAGACAAACACGCCGCCGTTGTTATGCGCGCGACGCTTTTTGTGCGTGCATGTGTTTTTTTAGAGGGTTTGTCTTTATTGACACTGAGAAAAGACCGCAGGCCATGGAGTCTTCTTCTTTTTAAAACCAGGCAGAGGTCAAACAAAGGATGCTGCTTCGCTCTGCGGTGTTTACTTGGCAGCGTCTGACACAGATCTGTTAGCTCAAAATACCGCACTGATAAATTATAATGGGCCATAAATCAGGTGGCAAATATTCTTTCACAGCATTTTGTCTCTGATGTTCGGACTCTTGTCCCTTAGAGCAAAAAAAAACGTTTAACAATTTATAGCAATCTAGAAAAGGCCTAACCTTAAAATCTATAATTGATCAAATTAATGGATGAATTCAAGTTTGTCAAAGTGTTTTAACGTCTGTTTTACTCTAAAAGGATCATAATTTACAAAATACACATTGTGTGGTATTTAATGAGATTTTAAACTTATCCTAGAGGTCATAAATTGACAAGGACATTTTTCACTGGTTTAAAATCATGTGAGCTGAAGCTTCATTTCTTGAGTTTTTAAGCCCCGCCCTGATTAGTCCCCACCTTTGTTGTCCTTCACACATGAATTCAGCTAGCTTGTCATTGTCCTGAGTATACGTACTTCAAGCTGTTCACCTAACACTTCCCAGATTGTGTTGTTGTTACCTTTATTTAACCAGCACGTCCCACTGAGATCACACTTCATGGCGAAGGTAGCAGCCATACACAATGAAATACAAGATCAAATACAAGGAAAACATCTGTGTCTTCTTTGTCATTTTTCTTATGATTTTTATAAACTCAGCAACATATACGGGCATGTTTAACACACTGAATCAAGACCCCATCAAACTGAGGAGGAGACATTGTGGATGCATGGCGTATCACCATAAGTAGCTTCCTTGTACTTTTACTTGTGTGTGATCTTTTGGAGTGTTTTGGGGGATTTTGTCTTCTGCCTCCTGCTTCGCTGCCTGCCTTCACGTGTATGACCGCTGCCTATTTCCAGTTAGAGATTTTGATTTGGGATTTTCTTCATATCCCTCCTGTGTATCCTGCATTTGTGTCCTCTTCCCTGTGATCCTCACACCACAGCACGTGTCCTCAATTTTTTGTGTTATATCCAACTAGAAAAAGAATAAATTGTTAAAATAAGCAAATTAATTTAAAAAATACAACATAAATAGGAGCTGCTGCTGCTGCTGCTGCTGCTGCTGCTGCTGCTGCTGCTGCTGCTGCTGCTGCTGCTGCTGCTGCTGCTGCTGCTGCTGCTGCTGCTGCTGAGCCTAACCTTCTGCACTCTGGCCCACTGTGCCTCCAGGCCATGGTTAACAATGTGCTGTTTCATGTCAGGAACAAAAAAGCCAAACTAAATCCTCCTCATATGTTCAGGTTGTGGGAATTCCAAGCCCTTAGTGTAGTCATTAAATCTGCCTCTTAATGAAACTCAAACTTCACATTGACAGTCTCAGTAAAAAACAAAGCCAAGCCGGACACACTAAGGAAGTGTCAGAACGGACGCTCGTGCACGCGTGCAGTGCTTTCACCTCAGGTAGAAATATTTCAGGATCGCGTTGTTCTAATGCAGCGGCAGTCGTCCACAAACATCTGTCGCTCACGTGTGTTTCTGTTCCCTGCAGCTACGTTGCATTCAGGATTTCTGGCTTTCACGGTGATGTTTTCTCAGCTACTGTGTGTGCGTAGAGAAAACTTCCCAACAAGCTGATTTATTGGGCTGCACGAGCGTTACGCAAACCCAAACCTCATGTGAGCTTTTTTCGGCCTCTCGTGCCCCTTACAGGAAAATGCACGAGGTTGTGGGGTCAGCAAATTCATTGCAGTGAAGGTGCTACAAGTGAGAGCAACTCGTTTGATCTCGGCATGGTACACGTCCCTGGTAAATTAAGCAGCAATCGAGGTAATTTAGTTTGGTTTGGAGACCATTTGTGCAGCGATCATTAAGTGGCCAAACTCAGGTATTTATGGGAAAATGTGTGCTTTCTCTTTATCGGAGCTCTTTGTAGAGCGTAAGCGGGCGGTGCAGGGGTCTGGCTTAAAACTGAGGTGACTCAGTGCCCCGATGACGAACTTTCAGGGAGGAAGTATAATAACTTTCTTATAATGAAGGCTAGAGATGTTTTTCTCCACTTCAAAAGCCGCTCATTTCACAAATAAATGAAGTATTAGGGTTATTGCAAACAGAAGCTTCTGCGTTATGTTTGTCTCAATACATCAGTCACAACTACTATGTCCTTTAGCCATTTAACCCAAATGTCCAAAGAGAGCTGTTTTTTTAAATGAAAAATCACTCTCATTTTGAAAGTAGTAGTAAAGCACACCTTGCAGTTTAGGCTGGTAGTGCATGCAAACACCCACCACAGACCCACCACTTCCCTGTTATGCTGAACCTTAGACGATGCTTCCTCCCCGCTGCTTCGGTAATGATCAGAACAACACGTTTCAACACCACGCTCTGACTGTCGCTCTCTCCCACACTCCTATCTTGTGCCTAAGTTTGAAGGAGTGTTTTCCAGCCCTCAATGGACTTTACTTGAAGAGCTGCCATGAAGTCATCCGCCAACACGTGGCTACAGGTGGTCAAAGTGTCTGTTTGCCTGCCCCCGTCTTCATACAGCTTTTTAGCTCAAGCAGGGGGAGGTTTCCATGTGGAGGATGTCTCAGCTGTGAAGTCTTATCCTTACTGGTTAACCACATTTAAGCCGAGCACAGAAACATTATGTAAATTGAGCAGATGTATTAGTTTGATGCTTTGTTCCTATCACGTATGGGTAGACTAACAAATAACCAGGCTGGCTTTGTTTCATTTTCTTGACCTTTTAGGCAGTTTGGGATGTCCCTTTAAAATTTAAGGTCACTTTTAATGTCACTGTAAATATTGGTTGTTGTTGTTAAGAGGTGTGAAGACCAGCGTCACACTTTAACGACAGGTGGAAAATCTGCAGAGATCTAAAGCATTGTGCAAAGGTTTAGAGCCACTCTTTAGACCCACTCTTTGTTTCTTTATATTTTAGTAGGAAAATGGGAAATAGGTGCAGCAGTTTATTAAAACAGGTGCAGATACATGTGGGAATACAGTGTATAAGGCCAAAACAGAATTTGTATGATTCTAACAAGCTTGAAAGTCGATATTCGGTATCAGGACCTTTGTTCTTCAACAAAGCCTGAACTCTCTTAGACAAGTGTTCTTGTCATTCCTCTAAGCAGTCTTCAGGAATAGTTCTCCGGGCTTCTTGAAGGACATTCAGAGCTGTTCCTTGGATGTTGTCTGCCTTTTGTTCCTTTTCTGTCAAGATGATCCCACACTGCATCAGTAATGTTGAGGTCTGGGCTCTGGGGAGGCCAGGTCTCAGTGTGCTCCATTGTGTGTTTTTCTATCCAGGTGTGCTTTTACTTCATTGGCAGTGTGAGTGGGATCACTGTCAAAAAATTAAAAAGCAAACTCTAATTGTATGTTCATAATTTCATACATTTTTCCAGAAACTTTCAACCCGACTGGCTGAAACACACCATGTTTAACAGATGTCCATAGATGATCACTGTTGTATCTCTCCCCAGACCTCTTTTGTACATACTGACAAGCATTTGGATTCATCACTCCATCAGACTCGTAGCCACTGATTTCCACTCCAGTTCTTGTGTATTTTGGCATACCTCAGCCTTTTCTCCCTGCTTCCCTACCTTAAAAATGACTTCTTAATAGCCACCCTTCCACTGAGACCATTTCTGATGAGGCTTCAGTGAACAGTGGATGGATCGACTAAAGGGTCAGATACATCTCTCAGGCCCTATTTCTCAAAGACGTGACTTTAAGATGCTGTTTATGTGCTGTAGATAGTTTTTAGGACTGACTCTTCTGCTTTTACCCTCCAATAGCCCAATTTCCACAATTAGTTTTAAGGACTCACTGCATACTATTCTAAAAGATGTCAAGTTTGTTGATGCAACAATATAATTTTATACTACTTTTGACAACTTGAGTTGGGTGTTTTCATGCTTGAATAATTCGTAGGTACCTTCAGAAAGCCAGCAATTATTGCTCAACAACACTTTATAAACATAGCAGCAGATTCTGGTTCCTTGGAAGCAAGATATAAAGAACTGAATACTCTGGTGATGAAAACTAGGGCAAATCAAACTAATGGGTCAACGTGATGAGAGATGAGCTACTTGAGAAAATGAATATGCTAAATTATTAAAAACTGATATATATCTGGCAGCTTGGAGGTCAACACCGTGAGTGAAAATGTCTCCTGCATCGGAAGAAGCTGCTTGTTGAGCACACCAGGTCCATTCACAACTCGAGCCCTTCGGCCCCAGAGGATGTTTGTCTTTCATCCACCAAACGGCATATTGTCACAGTACTGTCTGCTTTTCCTTTGCTCTTTAAGTGTCTTCGCTCAGTGGGACCAGCCGACGTTGTAGCAGAATGTGATTTAGAGCAGCAAGAAAAGAGTTGCACTTAAACGGGACACCACGGGGGACGTTTGTACGGCAGATCGTTGGGAGAATCAATGGCGCCTCTTATACACATACATGACTCATGCACATAAATACCCCAAATCACGTGGATACGGATGCTGCTGTAAATCTGAAACCCGGTATAAGATGTCTGCATGTAGTTCGTAACATAAGCTATCAGTATGTCTTGAGATTCTCGCTAAAAATGGGGAGATCTCTGCGCCCTGGTTTCTTGGAAACACAGAGCTGCCGTGCGGCGTTGCTTTCTAAGTAAGCACACATCTGTCTGTGTTCACATACACACATAAAGAGATTTATGAAGCTGTTTTTGGGGAATGTAAAGCTGCCTCAACAATTCCTCAAAGAACTCACATTACATTAAGTTAAAAAAAGACACAAAAGCACCATAAGCCCCAAAAACTCCGATTGTGTCAAAAGTTGAGCTGAAGGTCATAAAAAGGGTAAGTGGTACCAGTCACATGTATTACTGGTCATATGAGTGCTTCTATAAACATTCAGTACAGTATTACGCCTATAGCAAGTTTGATATGTATGGAAATTAAAAGCTATACTGCACCAATGATTCATGTGTCAACAAGCTGTGTATAATGGGCAGCTGACATGCTGATGTAGGTGCTGTTAAACAAGTGTCCTGCAGCATGTGTCACAGGCGTATAGGCAGTCAGTCAAGTGCAGATACGACACTGCTCTGATAAATATAGGAGTTCCAGGATCGCATCCAAACGGGCAGCTGTGCTTTCGTGACACTGATGGTAATTGAATACGACTGGAAGTTTGCTGGAGTGACACATTTCATAAGAAACATGACATATATGCATCATTTTTTGGCATTGTGGGCGACCTGTGGGCAGATTGAGGCCTTTTAAGGTCAAAGATATTTTGCATTTATGTAAGGCCAACTCACATTTTGGTATTGAACTTCACAGCAGGGGTTGCTACATTAGTTCAGAGGAGGTCAGGGCCATGGTGGTCACAGCGTATCCTGTCCTGGCCCCTCTCCTCCGGCGAGGGCGTGCTTGCTGACAGAGGAATGACATCACCAGGGGGGCCCTTTGTCCCCCCTTTTGGGAGCGTTGAAATTTTGCACACAAAGGCTGCGTGGCGCTCCTATCTGCTCATCTGAGTGGACGCAGCACTTTTGAAAATCCCTAACAAGATTAAACCATAGCGCAATCAGCTGTCAGTCCACACACACTAGCTGCTTCTCAGAACTCACACAGCATCTAAGCCCTGCTGTTCAAACTCTACATGCAAAAACCACATCTAAAGTGGGACGAGTGGAAGAATATGCAGCTATACAAAGCCAGAGAGTTCACAGAAGAAGTGTAACTGTGGAAAAAATGCTTTCAGACTGGCATTCATGCTTTGCCATTTTAGACCGAGTCCCTACAGACTCTCGATCTAAAACGTTTTTTTCTCACTTTTCCATTCAAACTATCATTAAACTAATTTAAGAACCAAGTCTTTTACAGCAGTATAAATATTGATAACTAAATGTATTTAATTTTAAACCCCTTATAGTCCCACAATTAAAGAAAACATATTAACATGAAGTCAAACATGAATTTATAGTCTGCTAATCTAGTCAGATATAACAACAGTGGAGTACTCCAGTGGAGTACTTCCATACCCGCTACTTTGAGTGCTTAAGTTAAGTTTACACTGATGAGTACAGCTACATGAAATGCATGAAGAGTATCCAGATGGTGTGCTTATAAAAGTCAAAGAGTGAAACGTGGACCTCATGTGCACATTGCTTGAGAGTTGTCCGCCATACTGGATGTGATACAACCGCTCGTTGCTAAGGAAACGTGTGTATTCCCAACCAGCTAGCTGTGATTCCTGGAGGATGCTGGAATTGTTCCCATTTGTGTCTAAAGTGACTATCTTGTTCTTTTTTTT
>VURO01013994.1:8325-19318 GCA_015108175.1 Pelvicachromis taeniatus | reverse complement strand
TGGTTTTTTTTTCTTTTTTTTTTTATGTTTTTTTTTTTTTTTTTTTTGGGGGGGGGGGGGGGGGGGGTTCTAGTATTAGTTTATTATTTAAACTCTCAGAGTTTTCCTCGGTTGCTTGTTTTTTACTCTGACAGCAAGTTGCGTCTGATGTTTAGTCTTACTTCCTCCTCCCTTGACTGTCTGATTGTGTTCACTGGTCCCTCGTCATCCAGCTGTCTTCACTCCCCCTGGTTAGCCTCAGTGTGTATATATGCTGTCAACATCATACCTAAATGTTTCTCTAGTCTTCCTGGATTTCTGGCACTGGGTTTTGAGCAAACCAGTCATAATAACAGCTCACATTTTGTTGTATACTCTCTGTGTATCCTTCATCAGGCAGTATCTTTCAAAGGCACAACATACACTTCAGTTGCTATGCAGATGATAACCAGTTCTATCTATCCATAAACTATAGGAATGTCTTAAAGATTTAAGGATCTGGATGACCTCTAATTTCCTGCTTCTATATTCAGATAAACCTTTGGTTAACCAAATGCTTACTCTGGATGGATTGGATCGGGATTATGTAGCGTTGCGTCCAGTAAAAGGAGGAATCTTGAAGTTGTTTTTGACCTGGATATGTCCTTCAATCTGCATATTAAACAAATATATAGGATTGCTTTCTTGCATTTATGCAATATCTCTAAAATTAGAAACATATTGCAGCAGCATATTTTTCCATATTGGCTTCTCTTCATTGACTCCCTGCTAAATCCAGCTCTTCACCTACAAGGTCTTAAATAATCAGGCCCCATCTTTTCTTAAGGCCTCATACTACCATATCACCCCAGTAGAGCATTTACCTCTCAAACTGCAGGTTTACTTGTGGTTCTTAGGGTATTTAAAAGTAGAATGGGAGGCAGAGCCTTCAGCTTTCTGGCCCCTCTTCTGTGGAACCAGCTCCCAGACACTATCTCTACTTTTAAGATTAGACTTAAAACTTTCCTAAAGCATTTAGTTAGGGTTGGATCTGACCCTGAATCCTCCCTCAGGCTACGTCCACAAAGATGGCGCATAGAAGCAGAAAATGAAAAATGGAAGGGACAGTAACTGTGTGTGTGTATATGTAAGCCTGCTTAGATAGTTAATTTTACTATCTAAGCAGATAGTAAAATTAACAGTAACATTATTTTCTCTAAGTCCGCCATTGTAGCAATTCATCGCACCGAAAACAAAATAACGTGGCGCACAGTGTGACGTCAAAAAAAGGCGCACACCTTTGACGTTGCGTTTTCTCCGTTTTCAGGGTTTTCACCATCCACACGTAAACGCAAAAACAGTTTTTGAAAATATCCACCCTGGCCGGAGTTTTTAAAAATCTCCATTTTCAGTGATCGAAAACGTGTGGACAGTAGGTGCAAACGCAAAGAAAAATCTCAGTTTTCAAAAATACCCGGGTACGTGTGGACGTAGCTTTAGTTGTGCTGCAATAGGTCTAGGCTGCTGGGGGATTCCCATGATGCAGCTAGCATTTCTTACCTCTCCTTACCTCATTTCACTCACCATGTGTTTTTTCACCACTCTGTATTTAATCATTAGTTATCTCATGTTAACCTCATGCTCTCTTCCACACAGTGTTTTTTTAACCTGTCATCCTTTTCTCACCCCCACCTTGCAGCAGATGGCTGCCCCTCCCTAAAACTCAATCCGCCAGAGGTTTCTTCCTGTTAAAAGGAAGTTTTTCCTTTCCACTGTTGCCAATCAATTGCCCATAGGGGGTCATCTCATTGTTGGGGTTTTCTCTGTATTATTGCAGGGTTATAATATAAAGCACCTTGAAGCGACTGCTGTTGCGTCACCTTTTGTTTTGAACTCTGCCTCATTATCCTTATCCTAACGTTTCATATCCCAAAGCATGACATCAGTGGTTTATTAGCTATAAAAACCAGCTGATTATCCTGTTTATTTCTGTTGTAAAGTTGGGCATGTTATCATTAAAGTTCATGAAGCAAGTTTTCTGGGATAACAAAAGCTCCAGGGCTTTCAGGCAATCAATCCAAACACAATGTCAGGATTTTATCATGGCTACGTCGTGAAATCAGCATTTATTTCATAATAAGTGAAAGAAAGAAAGAAAAACTTGTCTATTGTCTTCTCTGATGTTGTTCAGTTGTGGTTTGAAGTATTTGCCATGTTTGTACTGGCTTTATGTTCTCATGGGCTGCTTTAGGTGAATATCCATCCTGTTACATCACCACACCCTAGGGAGCTGCTGAGTACACGTAAATCAAGGCCATGCAAGTGGGATCCTTCACCGTCTTTAATTTCAAAGACATTTCTTCCCTGTACTCGTACACTTAAACCTTGTGCTAATCTGCAGAAACAGATGACTATCTGTTCTTGCTGCTGTTGTCCAGATGTGGTACTATAGCATCTCAGCATTTTCTCAGAACACGACATAACTCAAAAAAACAACAAAGGCGCATCAATGTAAATAGTTTTGCGTTCTCCATATAACAGCACATGTCAGTAACTCACAGCTCATGTCGAGGTTTTAGCTTGTGCAGCTGCTGTTAGCTTTGCTCTGTCAAAGTCGTTTTCTCAGCTAATTGCTGTGAGGATGGGTCTTCACATTAAAGCTCATGTTGTCTCCGGCAAGTGAAATTTCAATTTTGCCAGCTTTGACTTCACAGCAAGCTTCTTGTCACGGAGCAAGAGGGTGGTGCAAGATTCAAGAGCAGATGAAATACAGAAACAGCACTGTGTGAAAGACTTGAAGTCTGGCCAAAATTAAAGAAAGAGTACAGTGGTGTAAAGCATTCAAAATACACTGTTATCAGATATTCTTGTCTAAAAGATATTTGTATTAAACCTTCAGTTCCTTTTTTTTCCTCCCCTGCTTTTAAACACACAAGATAAAGCTCTGAAGCGTTATGTTCCTGAACCTCCCCAGGGCTGTTTTTAATTGAAATTTTCTACCTCAAAAGAGTTTTAAACGAGCGCCTCTAACAATCAGCGTGAAGGTGGAGGCTGATTGGCTCAATTGCTGTTCAATGCTCATTTGTTTCCAAGCGACTCGCTTTGTGTTTGTGTGCTCTGACCGTAAACGTTGAGCATCTGATGATAAGTGCATACGTTATCGTACAGACTTGAGAACCTTTTGCATAATATGAGATGATCTCCTTTACGCACAAAGAAGGAAACAAAAGGAAAGCCACTCTAACAAGCACATTAGTCCACATATTTCAGCAATGTACAGCTTTATGTTGCAGACATGCTGTATGTACCTACTCCATCCCAGATTAAATTATTTTATAAAGGAAGAGCTTTAAGCCTAACTCTTACCAATATGAAGATCTTAAATAATGGTAACACAAAGAGGTCAGGTTAAAGAAGGCAAAGCACCGCCTTTATGAGCGAGAGCAGTTTCATTGCTACCAGAGACAGCGTCAGTGGATATTTGGCTTAACTTGTTTACATTTCAGTTATATACAGTAGTATGCCTTTCAAACCAGTCTCAAGGATTATAGCTGAGGATTACTGACTGCAGAGTTGAAATAAACCCTGTTCTCACATGTAAACTTGGCGCTTTTAAAATAATGGAAGTGTCTTAAATAATTCACTGCTCACACCGAGAAAAGCTTCCTGCTCTGGAGTCTCTAGTCAGGAGTTTAACATCTGTAAGGCTGGAGGTTAACACCGCAGACAGCCACAGGATCTAATCTGGGTCTTTGCATAATCAAAAAGAAAATGAATATGGAGCAATTTAAGGATAATTTCTGCTTAAACGTTTCTTTAATTTATGTATTTTTTTTAGCAGGCAGGGGCGATTAAAGACGGTGACACACAATGACAATGTTAACTTACAGAAGGCGAGCTTTATAATTCACTGGAGGGTTAGAGGTCGTGATGTGTCACTGATGTGATGTTACACATTTAATGTGACAGCAAAAAAATCAGTGAATGGCCGTCTGTCAAATCACTGCAAACAAATCTTCCAGGAATCAAAGACCTATGAAAGTATGGATGACCTCTCCACCCTGCTGACACGTCCGTCTATAGATTGAGCTGAGCGGGTCAGACTAGTGTCGAGCCTTGAGGTTCAAAGGTGAATGTAAGACCAGATCTGTCGTGGAAATTAGACCAAACTAATTGTCCATGAGTCTATTTTAATTACAGCCGAATCGAAAGAGAGTCTAGTTAACCCATTCCGGGCCCATGACACCACTCATGGGTGGGAGATAGTTTGGAGGAAAAATGAAATTATGCACGCTGCGGTGCACTGGACACAAAAGCAAATTCCCAATTTAACTAACAAACAAAGGCTCTAAACATGAAGCATCCGCTATAGTGTCTGTGACTTTCCCTAAAAAAAAATTGTAATTTCTTTTTAAAAAGTAGAAAATTCTTACAAATGAACAATAACAATGGATCAATCTAACTCCAAAGTGTATTTAAATGAAAGCCTATAGTTTTAAATTATGAGAAATAATTTGCTCTTCTCCCTAAGAGAGCGAGAGAAAAATTAATATACCTGAGGGATGCAAACGTAAAGCACTTGAATGAGCCTGCCTTCTTCTGTTTCACTGTATTTCATATCTTATGCTATGCAGGCTTTTTATTGAACTCTAGACTGTACAAACATGAATAAATTATAATACAAATAATATAATAATACAAAAACAACTGCTAATAATCAACAGATACACATTAAATACTTATGTAGAACTACTACTCCTTTAAATCAAATCACAGCCATTGTGCAGAAATGCTCTCTTAGATAAAGTGTAGAAAGTGTAGAAAGCAGGAAAGATAATTATCTGTGGGTGTAAATGGAAACATTTCCATTTGTTTGCGGTTTTCAAATGGCGTCATTCCTTAAATATGTGTTCCACATGGTACTTCCAAAACTCTGACTTTCATAGACCCATCCACTATCACGGATTTTTAGCCCTAATGGGATTTATGTCATCAGGCATAAATGACGTAAATAACGCATCACTCCAGATGCATATAGCTTTTATTAACGGAATAGTTAGCTAGAGCTAAGGCTTTTACACACCAGACATGTAAAATCCATGGAAATATTTTGTGTTATATACATGTTAAATATATATTTTTTGACTCACCCATTTTTAATGCAACTGTTCACACTGACTGAGGAATTTTGCTTGTGGGATTTATATTTTCCGCAAAAATGCAACAGATTAGGTGTCTGTATGAATGTTTCTCTCTGCCCCTTAAGCTTCACTCCATAAGGGTGAACTGTTTATTTTTATATTTCTTTTGTTTTCAGTCCACCTGGATATTTGCATTATGGGCATGGCTGCATGGATCCATGGGCACCTGTCCCAACAGGCAGACCGACTGCCGTCTGCTAGGCATCATCTCCTGCTGTTTGTACATCTTTGAGCATTTTTAATGGATTAGCTGACAAAAATGATGTGTCATCCAGGATGTCTATGCGTCAGCTTTGGTAGGTGAAATTCAATTTTTTTCCATTATTAGCACTAATTAACCAGGACATGTATCTTTTCATTGCACCTGTGCAGTTTTTGAATGCAGCTTGCTAACCAAGCTTGCGTTCGTCCATAACTTATGGTGACGGTGGCCAAAACACTGATCCCGTGGCTTCAAAAGTCCAAAAACAAATGGTTGATCTCCATCTGGTATCCTCTCTAGTTACCTCCAGATTTTTGCCTCTTTTTATTCCTGTGACTTTTGCAGTACAATCGCTGTAATGTAAATGTAACTCTACAAAGTCTATTGTAACATTTTCATCTGAAAATGTAGTTTTTAAATTGATGAAGGTTACATTCATCATTCAGGCCTTTCCCAGAGGTGGAACCTGACCATTGTTCAATTGCTCATTACTTGAGCCAGTGTGGATTGTGATTAGCATATCAACACCACCATATTAGCATGCTTACAGCTAGTTAGCAGTCCAGTTGATTCCCCGTGTCAGTCCCACTGCAGCCTGTTCAGCTTTGTCAGCAGCCGGGATCTCCATCTGCAGACAGCGAATGCTCCCTTGGTGAAAGGTTTAGCTCTCCTGCTTTGATCAGGTAAATCCTCATGCCAATGGATGCACTGCACCTTCTTTTGTTTCTGCTCTTTATTGAACAAACGCTGGAAGATAAAGCCATTCGTATGTACTCTTGTTAACCCGGGCTTTAAATCTAGAAAAGCACCAGCATCAGAGCATCTAATTTCTGTGCAGAAGAGGCAACAACATGCAAAGCACTTAACCTCAAAGATGTTGTAAGTGCACTACAGACTGGAGTGCACTTTCTGTTGAAAGTGCCATCAGAAGGAGCAGTGTGCAGAAGTGGCTTTGACATGCATGGAGTTTGTGCCTGGTTGCTCCTTTTTTTTTTTTTACCCTGATCTTTGGATATGCCCAAGTTAGCTCTGAATATGTTGCATTAGCAACCACCAGGCCACATTCCTTATCTCTTTTCCGAGTTTGCCTCCCAAGATTTGAGCCACGTGTGGCTCTGGAGACCTGCTATAGAATATCATCCTGAAAGCAATTCCTCACATTGTGGAATGCCTATTTTTGGCCAGACTGGTGCATTTTTGTGCATGAGAAAAAAAAAGAAAAATCAAACACTCTTGACAGCACTGCTGAGCAGTCACAGCCAGCTGTGAAGTGTTGCTTTTAAAGACTTACTGTAAAACATCTGTCTGGCTTCCTTAAATCAAGCTATTTGTGGCTATATAATTACAGTCTAGACACGCTGTCTGTTCCTTAACATGAACCTGGAGTTACTTTACATGCGAATCTACAGATTTCATACACAGACTTGGCGGAATAAAAACATGGAGTCTGCTGCCTTGTCAGTCAGGTTAGGGGAAAACCAAACAAATGTAAAGTGCTCAGTAAGACATCAGCAGCTGTTTGTTATGACTGACTTGGACCGTGTAACAGAGCAGAAAGCTTACTGAAGTAATTTTTTTTTTTTTTTTTTAAGTTTTCGTTGAAAGCTTGGATGAGAAGATATAAACTACATGTTCATTTCTACATCTAAGCCTCTTATTGAAACATTTATTCGAGCTCTTCACTTTTATTGTAGTTTCCATATAACTTTCTTTGACTTTAATGAGCTATTTAGATCCATTGTTGTTTTATAGCGCAAAGTTGGCTTCATGTTTGGCAGCTGTTACATGATAATTGCCCAACTTTTGGGATAAACATATCTTGTACCTTCCTATTAAATATGAAACACTAATACGGGTAGTTCTCAGAGTTCATACTTTACTAAGCAAACAGGGTACTGAGCAGATTAAAGCTCAGATTTAGATCAAATCAAAGACATGTCAGGCAACTAAAGCTAAAAAATGGCTTGGATTACGTACGACTTGGGACCATTACACAGCGAGCGTGTTGTGAAAAAGTGACACAAAATGTAGAATTGTCTGAACTTGTTGTGTAACACACCGCACATGTTTTGTTTTTGCAGAAAATCCATCCTCGAGAAAATGCACTGTGAAAAAAAACATAGGTCTACGTCAAACAGTGAGTGATCAGCTGGTCCTGATGTTTCTGGACAGAGAAATCATTTCAGAGAGCGGATTGACCCGGAGCAGCATATAGCTGTTTGTCTGAGTTAAAACAATATTATTTTACTTTTTGTATATTCAGTATCAGTGCACCTCTTTGCCAGATGCAGTGGTCTGATTGGTAAGATCTGTTTATTCGGATCTGAAAAATCAAGCTTATTTCAACCAAGGTATGCAGAAGAGCATTTTCATGTTGACTTTTGTAGCAGATGGACTACGGCGACAGAAGACCACACTGGGTGCCACTCCTGTCAGCTAAAAACAGGACAGCGAGGCTACGATTCACCTCACCAAAATCAGACAATAGAAGATTGGAAAAATGTTGCCTAGTCTGATTTCTGCTATGGCATTCAGAGTTTGGCTCTTCTTGAACACAGTTCTGAAGGCAAAAGGGAATCCAACCCAACAGTGGCAAGTTATAACTAATGAAGTGGCCAGTGAGTGTACAGACACTGAATGGACTCATTGGATAATTGAATGAATGTGATACTAATCAGGATGGAGCAGGGGAAAAAAAGTCAGCAACTTTAAAATAATGATAAAACATTGCAACTGAAAAACCACACACTGTGACTGTGTATCGATCTGATAGCAAGTAAATTAAAGTATTATTGATACCAATACTGATACTTAGCCCATAAAGGGAGCTAAGTATCAGAGCAGTGTGTCAGAGTTTATGAGCTGACTCATCGTAGCTATGCTATACATATATATATCCATCCATCTATCCATTCACACACACACACACACACACACACACACACACACACACACACACACACATATATACATATATACACATACAAAAAAATCAGGGTCAAACACATTGAATTTTTGGCCTTACAGATCCAAGATGAGGTCCAGGTGTACGGGGAAGTGTTTCAGGGAGAAGATTATTTTTATTTCACAGATGAGGAAAGAAGTGTTACGAGATTTTTTTCCACAAACTCATGAAAACGGAAACACGTTCACACACATTTCCCAGACAAATAAAAGATCCTGTTATTTCAGGGTCATGCAAAACCTTTCTTGAGAGCCTACATGCCAATTTAAGGCTTATGCCGCATATATTGCATCTTTCAAAGACATAAGGGTACATTTAATGGTGCATGAATGGAGTAATGATAAATCTGTTCCTATAAGAAGGATTGAATGCAGACCCCTGAGAGAAGAGTAAGTACACTTAATGCGCAGGATAAACGACCGACATATGGTGGTAATATAATCTTAATGTAGACACCTAAATAAATCTGATTCATCAGGGATTGGTTTATGTGGTTGTTTTTAAAATGTTGTAAGCAGCTTGTTCAGCTGTCTTGTCGTTTACATGCACTTTTAGGTCCTTTTGAATTAGTGATGACAGAGCTCAACAAATCAATCGTCATTTACATCACAGATCCCTTTTTAGTTTTCAGAAAAGTTTGACAGTATTGAGCAGCTACCAATCAGAATCCGTTCCATTATCGTTCACGCTTTGAAGTCATTGAACTGCATGACCACATCCTCTCGTACGCCTGATGTAAAAGAGAAAGTCCATTAATCAAAGTGTCCTTTGGGGTGGGGTGGGTTGACATTACGCAAACAGTAATTTGACTCGTCCTGCCTCTAACGGGTGTGGTGTCACGCTGTCCCCCCCTGGGTTTAGGTTCACAGTGGGGCGCTATACAGCCCCCACCAGGATTTCTGCATCAATCTGGAATTGTCTCTTCTTTCGAAGAAGAGAGGCCTAATGGGAAAAAATGTACCACCTCATCACCACCTCCCAGGGCTGCCATAATGGAGCATCCATGGTCATTAATGGAGCGTACCTCCCAACTCAAGAGTCCCTATTCAGTCTCTGTCATCATTCACGGCCATCACTTCCTCAGAATTTAATGGTTTTGGAGGTTCCTTTTATCCCATTGTCTCTGCACCTCTGTGTCCCTTCCCCATTTAGAAGCGCAAACTAGAAGACGAGCCTGTTAGCTGGGCATTGGGGCTGACCTCTGAACCCCTCCACTGGAGACTCCTTCAGCTTTGTTTTGGGCCTCTGTCCCCCTTGCCAAGGCAAA
Organism: Pelvicachromis taeniatus; assembly: GCA_015108175.1. Taxonomy (NCBI): domain Eukaryota; kingdom Metazoa; phylum Chordata; class Actinopteri; order Cichliformes; family Cichlidae; genus Pelvicachromis; species Pelvicachromis taeniatus. Next base: position 9,725 of record VURO01013994.1, on the reverse strand, counting down.
TCAGACCCCAAACGGGTCACGGAGAGAGGGAGCCGCTGGGGGGCTCATTGTCTTCCCATTCACATCATAGACAAGTGGCCCGGAGTGTACATCAGTCGCTCCCTATAGCCACACACACTGACAGGACAATGTCCACACAAAGTGACAGCTCCTATTGCGTGAGGAATGCCTGTGAATCAAGCAGGTTCAAAGAAGCACGCCAGCAAACCAAAGACATGGGAATATTTGATTGCCAAGCGATGTTCCTGCCTCTTTTATCATCTGATGGCTTTTATGCAACAATGAGGAAGATTACAGTCAAACAGTTTATTGTAATGTAAACTTTAGTATGCAGCAGACCTTAATGCATTAGGAAGGTGTCCATATGAAGCTATACCCTGCAAATTCTCACCTGCTTCGCTCAAACAAATGCCTCAGGAAATTAGTTTTTGATCCACCAGGACCTGCCACACTATGCTTATTCTGCTTTCTGTGCTTTAGGGGGCAGGAGAGACCCAGAAGAAAAGTCTGCCTGGACCGCACAGGCAGGGCCGTGGGGTCGGAGCAAGCCTGTGGCTGGGGGTGTGATTAGGGGGCAGCTGAGAGAGGGCACGTGGCCATCCTCCAATACATATTCCCGCCATGGCCCGAGGCCAGGACATGGGGATTAATGCAGACTAAAGAGGAGACTTAAGTCACTGGCAGTCTATGATTTACATACATTTTATCTAATCACCTTTCTGATGAAAGTGTGCATTCGAATTCATGCAAATCAGGGTGAAAGGATTCATTTAGAGGACTGTGACTGAACTCACATTTGCTCATTAAATTACAGATTCATTTGGTAGGCTTTGCACACTTTAAAATATGCTGCATGTTCCGAATATGTGCACACTAATTTGACTCAGTCGGCTCTTTTCACAGCTCATCGCAGGAGCGTATTCTCCTGTCTGTCTGACACATCTTCTTATAATTCATTTTCTCATCTTTTCTCCAGTGATAATGTAGTGAGATTAGAGCACCAAAGCCTCCCATAGATCCACTGACCACCCATTCAACACCTCATCACAGGACATATTGCTGTTTTGTTAGGCCTGTGAAAAGCAGCTTAAGGGGTTCATCCTCAGCAAAAACCTGCTGGGAGTTAGAGCTGAACCTGAATAGGATGGTCTCTAATAGTCTTTTCCGTCTTTCCATTCTAAGACTAATCACATCCACAGACCAGGAAGCTGACAGTCCACATCTGATTGCCAGGTAAGTGATTGCATCTGTGCAACTGGCACTGCAACCTCTGGCACCAAAAAAACCAACATAGCTACATCAACAGTGAGATTAAGGCTTCGAAATATGGAACAAATCTATATCAATCAACATCCATCATTGGTAAAGTCTGAGTTAGTTTCTAATGCACATAAGTGGAC
>VURO01013986.1:2078-12282 GCA_015108175.1 Pelvicachromis taeniatus | reverse complement strand
GTAAATTTTTTTTTTAATTTTTTTTGTGAATTTTTTTTTTTTTTTTTTTAAACAATTGTCTGACTTCTTGTTGAAGTACACGGGATGCAGTGTTTTGACCTAGAAACTGAAAATTCAGCTGTATTATGTAACTGTCATATAACCGCTAAGGACATGTGGATGTTAACCTGCAAGGAAAGATGTGTGTGGGTGCTAACACTGCTAATATTAGCTACGCTACTTTTAGACTAGTTGATTAGTCCAAATTTAAATTTTATTTATATAAACAAGGTTGTAGGTTAACCAATAAATGCACAGTCCCAAAAGCCTAGAGACCATTGGCCTTTAGTTTCCCTTATTTGTCTTAAAAACCTAAAACTTTGACATCAAAAAAGTTCCCATTAAGGTTTTCCAAATGTAATTTCTCTGAAGATGTCTGTGCAGTACATCTCCACATTTTCACATCTTTGGCAGTCAACGTTTAGACTAGAAATGTTAAAATAATCGCACCAATTGGTATGACTTGACCCACTGGCCAGTAAGAAACATTACTGTGGTATTTAATAAATCATGTGGCCATGCAAGTTGCATATTGGAATAAACCTATTTGCCTGCAGTGGCATCTGAGAGTCAAAGAACTGTTTTGACATTGACCGATCATTGTCAGAAAATGATGAATTGGAATTGAGCAAAACCTTCCTCTATTTTTTTTTTTTTTTGATCTACAGATACTATAATACACCCCCAGCCGAGGCGAAAAGTACGGTCGTCTCATGAACATTTCATTCTGTGCTCATCTCTGTCTCACTGCAGAATCTCAAGATGCTTTCAGACACCTTTTATCTGTGGCCCTGAATGTTATCTTTTAAAGTCACATCAGGTAAAGCTACATAAGCTGCTACATTTATCATCAGGGATTAGATATGGCAGCCTATAGAGGACAGTAGCTTCAACCAGACCACTGTGACTCAGGACATGAGACGCTGTATAAAGTACATATAGGTATAAGTACAATGTTTATGTATGTTTTATCTGTTCGTGCAGCTGAGAATGGAAGAATTCATTAATTGAGGTTATTTAATCTTGGATTTGACTAAATCTGAGACTTTTCTGTTCCCTATAATAATGTGAGTTTGAGAGGTAGACCGACGTTACCACACGATAAATGGGTTTACACATGAATGGACATCCGCAAACTGTAAATACTGATATGAGTTATGATTATAACATGTGACATTAAGCATGGATTCAAACAAGTTTACAAACTATCTGAAGCTGTATTGTAAATAGTGTACCGTTTGTCTTTGCGATGAGTGACCCTAAAACCAACCGCTATGACAGTGCGCCCCCTGCTGTTGAACGGTGGCAAGAACAAGACTAAGGCATCCCTCGATAAAACCGGCTGATATCCGTTTTCAAGCTTTTAATCACAGACTTTTGAAAATGTGTCAGGATTTATGTTACTGTGAATCACAAACCATCTCATGATATTTGGACATTTAATCAGGGACATAAAGTATTACTCATTTGCATTAAAAGGTTTTTATATATGTTGACAAATTAGTGCAGCACTTGTATACTTACCGCACCCTCGTTCTTTAAAATATACCACATAAATGAACAGAAATGATGTGCTATGGTTGAGAATTGATGGTATTTTTACAGGAAATGATCAGGTCTATTTTGAATGTTTATTTTAAAAACATTTAGTTACTAGTAGAGATCTAGGGTTCTAAAATAAAGTAAATAACTTTATTTTTTCTTTATTTTTTTTAACTTTTTACTAAGTTTTTAGGAGGTAGAGACGGGATATTATATTTATTTTTAAATCTTCTTCGAAGATTACTTCGAATGTTAAATTCTTTACATTTGCATTGCAGTATATATACACCTGGGCTATATAAAGTTTTTCTGAGAAAGATGGTCTCAAAAGGCAGCCACAAATACTGCACTGATAATAACGTCAGATCAAATGTAATTCCATACACTATGATGTGTAATATGTACAGAGTGTCCAGAAGGGATTTATCACCAGTATCAGCTCCATTCAATTTAATTTCTATAGCACCAATTCACAACAACAGTTGCCTCCAGGTAAAGACTTTACACTATTACAGTAAGGAACCCCAACGATCACACGATGCTCTACGAGCAAACACTTGGTGATACTGGGAAGCAAGATCTCCCTTTTGACAGGAAGACTCAGAGTCAGGGAAGGGGCAGTCATTAGGTGGGACCGTTTGGGAGGTGACGGGAAAAAGGACAAAAGACAGACTATGGGAGAGGGAAAACAGTTTAGTGACATGTACCCATTCAACTGAAATAAACAGAATTGGGCTGAAGAAAATAAAGAGAGAAAAAAGGCCTCAGTGAAGCATTTTAAAACCAGCCAGCATTGTTTTTGTTTACTTTGGCCCTTAATTTGCTATTTGGTGTTCACTGTTAACCCTTTTTCATGTGGTGACAGTGTGGAGCCAGTTTTCCCTCTGTGCATTTTAAGAACCAGTCCAGATTTCAGTAGATTTGATAACATTTGTTTGAACATTGCATAACCACTGAGTAAGACTAGGGGGGTAGTGAATCTGTGTGCTAGTGGTTTTTATGGCACTGTGCTGATGCCAGCCTTTAAAAAATATAGCTATTTTTGGTGGAAATGGGTAGAACCACATCGAGGCTGAGAAAGAGCTTAAGAAAACAGTGGAAAAGAGGCAGTGCTTTGTCTGCCTGTTTTTTTTTCTTCTTTTTGAAGCTACCTGCTAGAGCGCAATAAAGTTAGCATACAGGTGGTTAAACAGTGTAGATTTTAGAAGTTAATGAAGCAGCTCTTTTGAACTGAACCAAAAACTGAGCTTGTTATGTATACTTCAAGCAGATCCAAGAAGTAACTTCAGTGTTGTCACCCAAGAGGCAAAAAGAGCACTTACAGCAAGCATGTTGACAAAATCATGATAAGCTTCAAGTTTACATTCAAGTTGCCATTCATCTGTAAGTGAAGATTTTAAATCCAAATACTTAAATTTAATGTCAGTTTTTTTTTTTTTAATCTGATGTGCCCCAGACGGCCAGCTTTCACCTAAGGGCTAGATTTACATCATGTCTGGCTGCTCGGTTCTGACCTTGTTGCCGCCTCCCACGCCAGATGAAAAAAGCTGCCCTGAGATTGACTTTGCTGTAACCAGGAATACATTTCTAGACAAAAGTGAAATATCGTGAAACCAGCCTTCTCAAAAGTTTGGACGGTTTGGAGTCTCTGTGGGCTGTATGGATGTTAAAATGATATTCAGGAAATCGTGACTGGAGGCAATTGAAGCCTCTGTTGAGGAGCTCAAATTCACGCTGCTGTGTTAACATTTGGTTCCATATTTTCTTGCCTAAAAATCACTTAAAAACAATATTATGTCACAGAAACAAAAACCAAATCTTGCATATTAAAATATTCACATTGCAGTCACTTCTGTCCAGATGTATTTGTAAGAGTTCCTGTATGAAATGTCCCTTTTACCCAACACTTACCCACCCGCGAATGTGACATATTTTACCAATTTCATTTTAAAGGTATGGTGCTGGGAATTACACTAGTATTATTAGATGATTATGTGTTTAAAAAGTAGAGAAAAAAAAGTAATTTATTTACTCTATAAAGTATTTATAAATATTTAATTACGTATTTTTCTTTTGTATAATATCCTGTTGAATGGCTACGAATATGGTCTGTGTTTGACCAGTGAGGACTGCAGGTCTATAAAATATTTCCTGAATAAAGGAGACGTGCTTACAGCTTCAAACGTGTCACATGCTGCAGATGAGCTTCATGTTTTCCTCTTTTTCAACTGTATATACAACACAAAAAGGCTGCTTCAAGAAAACTGTGTGAGAATTTGTGACCTCACCCAGCTGCACACTGCCAACTCAAAGGTCTTGTTTCATCATAGTGTCGCAAAACTCCAACTTTCACGTTTTCCCTTTAACAGAATGGAAACAACTGCAAGGGATAGTTTACGTGGGAGAAAAACTGTAAGATCATTCTGCTTTCTCATGGTGTACATGCGCTTTCCTTCTTGAAAACTTCTGCCAAGACTTTACTTGTGTGTAATTTTTTTATTATTAGGCCCATCTGCCCCGTTATGATCCTGTCCCTTCCTGCCAATGTAAATGTTTTGTACAACTACATCTCAGTTTGTAAATGAGAAATGCATTGCAATTACATGCTTTAAAAAAAAAAAAAAATGTCAGTGTACGACACGAGATACCCAAATGTCTCTTTTTTGTCATTTATAAAAACAAAATAAATAAACTGTGATGGAAGATGACTTGACAGTATTCAGTCTCCAGTTATGTGCTTTAAGACTTCTCCAGATGCACGATCGAAGTCCATTTCAAAGATCAATACACCGAATTTCTGACTCAATAGTGAGCGGTAACGCCATCCCTCCAAGTCAGTGACATGTTATCAGGAAATGTATATTTTGTCCACTTGCTCTCATGCTGGTATGCATTTTCCACTCTGTAGGATCCAAATCCCTCACCTGCAAAACAAATAAATCATCATTTACCACCAGATATTTAAATTGTTTCCAATTCCTAACCACACCCATATTTATTGTGACATCGTTGGGCAGCTACATTTAAAAACTTCAATCATATTGCAGTTAATGATTACTACAATATACATCTGTCTGCAAGCGGCAACAGATTTTCTTTCAACATGTTTACCCTAAATACCGCTATAGATGAATGGCGCAAGTCATTGAAAGTCTGTCTTATCCAATAAACACAACAACATTTCTACACGGCTAGGATTTGGCGTTTACATGTGTTCAAAACGGCACACGTGTGGACGGGATTTTTTTTTTTTTTTATAAACGAAAAACGGAAAATCTCAGTTTTCAAAATTACCTGTGTACATGTGGACGTAGGACAGCGTTTGACTTTGTTTTTGGCGTTTACATGTGTTCAAAACTGCACACGTGTGGACGGGATTTTTTTTTTTTTTTATAAACGAAAAACGGAAAATCTCAGTTTTCAAAAATACCCGTGCACATGTGGACGTAGCCTGAAACAGACTGTTAAACAGATTATTACAAAAAACAATCTGTGTGCTACATTGGGCTGAAACTGTAAATATACATGCTGGGGACATGTGCGACCAACACCAACATGTCTTAAATTATTAGGATATGGAACCTTTAACATATGCAAGTTTTAATATTAACCTTAAAATCTTTCTTCTGCTTTTGGACAATCATTTTCTGCTTTGGTAATTTCCTATTTTCCTCACTTTTTGCCTTTGATCTTCTGGATCTCCTTGGAGCTGAGGATCAGCATGCCGTTCTTGAAGCGGCCCACCTGACCCGAGGGAGCTGTGCCCGGACCCGAGGCTACAGCGGTCTTCTTGTTTCTGACAGAGCAGCAGAAGCAAACACGGGTTGGAGCCACAGAAATTTAGCAAAAGAATCTGTCTGCGTGTTTTGTTGTCATGAGAAAAGGACGGAGTAGAATATTTTCATATCTGATGACTATCAGAAATAGGAACCATTTCATTAACAATAATTAAAGTACACAATTAAGAATCAAAGATACTTCAGAAAGGCGTGATTTTATTCACCTACCTCTGTTTACTCTTCTTCTTTTTCTTCAGACCCTAAAAAAAAAAGAAAAAAAAAGCGTGCTACAATAACAAATAACAGCAAATAAAAGTAATTTTCCTTTAAGTGTAACTGGACTGAAAGTGCAGGTCGTACCAGCTGAGCCGCCTCCTTTTGCTTCTCTTTCTTCTCTTTGATTTGCTGCTGAAGCATCTTATAGTTCACATATTCCTTTTTAGAAGGCTGATGGAGACAATAAATAGGTGGACCATAAAAAAAAACTGCTCTACAGCAAAATAAAGAAGGTGGATACAAATGTTGTTCTTACTCTGGCGCCCAACATGACCGCTCTGTCCTGTTCAAAAACACGCTGCTCCTCCTTCTTATAGCCTGTAATTCCAAACCGATGGACTTCCAGACGAGCCTGACGCCAGCACACAAATACAGTAAAAGCCCAAAAAATCATGGCGATATAAAGAGCTACATGACTGGTAACTTATATAAATGAACAAAATGTGGATTTCAATCTAGTGAAGAAGCAATAACAAAGTAAACTGAAGTAAACTCTGGTGAAACCATCACCTTTTCCAAATCGAGTTCTCCTAGCTGGTCGCTTTGCTCCTTTTCTGCTATGTGAAGGACCTGGAAGGGACGACAACCCAAAGGCAATGAAGACGGGAAGAAAAGGAAAGTGACGAGAATCATTTGTGACAAGAGGATCTTTAAAGGAGGTTTGCTGGAGGTCAAACAGTAGGATTTAACAGGTTTTCGCAGTATCAACTGGAAACAAAGTTTCCAAGATGAAAATGCTGTAAAATAAATGGCGACAGCTCCTTAAAAAAATGCTGCCTGTGCTAGTGACAAGAGGACATGACTGCATTTGCTATTAAGCCTGTTGGCACAGAAGCCACTGCTGCTGATCTTTCTATAGGTAGCATCCATCACGCTGTTTCTAATCTACTCTTTCTGTTCAGTACTTTTATGAAAGTAACAAGTAATGTGTAATACGTGTAACGACTCCCGACACTTGCTGTTACCTGGATCCACGATCATTTTGTTGATCATCGACATGAACTGAACTTTACCAGCCTCAGGTAGGGTTTTTCGAATCAAACAGAGAGCCCACAGTAAGCTCGAGCATAACAGACTTACGGATATTTTGTTGTGGTCTGGTGTCAACTTTTTTCTTTTCTTTATGGGGTCTTGAAATGTGACTACCTCCACCTGGTTCACTTGCCGGAAGGCTAGAAAATGGGATGAAGCAGATTAATGAGTATAAAAATAGAACAAGGAAAACTTAATGAGTCACAGACAAAAAGGGTGTTACATACTGTTGCTATGCTGCCTACCTGTTTGCTCAACCTTTGGTTGTTGTTGCTGCTGCTGCTGTTCGGCATCATGCTGCTCTCCTCTATAGTCTTCAGTGTCACTGCATATATCCTTCACTGCAGGTAGCTCCTCTTCCTCCTCCCCATCTTCGCATCTTTTTCGTTTGTTCTTCTTCTGTGACTTCTTTTTTGGTCCTGATCCTACATCATCAGTCAACAAAATAAATTCAGATTCCAGACCCTGTAGCATTTTGTTTACATGACTTGGTCATAAACTCTGGTAAGGTCAGTAGCACAAGAAAGAAGTAGAGCCCTGACTTTTATAGTACAGGTAACTTTGCACTTTGATAGCTAAAACTAAACTGAAACTAATGCAGTTCAGCAGAAACTAATGCAGTATTATAATAAATCTCTTGCTGCGATCCTTCTGTCTCAAATCTCCCCTGTAACTTGCCGTCACCTGCTCCAACAAACCTGCTTGTGCCCTGTCCACTGATGCATTAATAATGACAATGTTCAGGTTTTGCATTAACTTGATCAAAGGGTCACAATATAACTTCATGAAAATGTTAAGGATGCAGTTTGTGATGCTGCATAACTATATTGCATGAACTATATTTGTTTTTATCTAGGTTGTAGTGACAGGGAGCAGGCAAACGAGAGCCTGGAGAAGTGGAGATGTGCATTGCAGAGACGAGGAATTAAAGTCAGCAGGATCAATATAGAATACATACGTGAACGAGAGGCAGACAGCTGTAACAGTGCAGACCTAAGAAGTTGAGGTAGTGAAGGTGGATGAGTTTAAATATCCGGGTTCAACCATCCAGAGCAATAGTCAGCGCATAACATGTGAAAAGGAATGCAGGTAGGGTGGAGATGATCATCAGAGCTGATTTGTGACAGGAGGATAGCAGCAAGAGTGAAAGCGAAGGTTTCCAAAACATTAGTGAGACCTACTATGATCAAACAAAGAGACAGAAGCCCAAGTTGGAGGTCGCACAGGTAAAGATGTTGAGGTTTTCACTGGGAGTGACCAGAATGGACAGTATTAGAGAGGAGTACATCAGAGGGACAGCTCAGGTTGAGCAGTTTGGAGACAAAGTTCATGGACGTAGTGAACGAGGACACGCAGTGAGTTGGTTTGAAAGATGATGCGAGATGGAAGCTGTGGGGACCCCTAACACATGTACATTGAAAACCACCAGTGCTGCTTTTCTATATTGTTTTATTCTTGGCATGTGAAGCCCTTTGAATTGCACGTTTATATGGAAGGTGTAACATAAGCTAAGCTGGGGTGTGTTTTATACAAAGAGACGTTTCTGCCATTTAGTGCGGATTTACTGGCATAAAGTTTATTTTAGGTGACAACTGAGTAAACATTAGCTAACCTTAGAGTAACTACTCTGGCTAATGCAACTAAATCTGCTAAATTATTTAAAGGCTTTTCTCCGTGCCTTTTTCCCTTGCAAGTAGACAAATGAAACACGATATCATAAAAAAAAAAACGAGTAACAGAGCAAAACTCAAACACAGCACCAGCCTTTAAAGTAGCCAGTAAAGCTAACATTAGCCAGCCAGCTAACCACACTTACCAAAGTCATAAAGCTTGTCCAAAACATGCTCCAGAAACAAGCAATCTTCGTCTTTATTCCCGTTTCCCTCGGACCCCATTTCGTGCTAATATCATAAGTAGGTTAAGTGGAAAAAAGAGGAGAGCGAAGATATTGTCGCTAACTTGCTCGTTTGAATGACAACAGAGCGCACATGGTATACGCAGCGTAACCTGGCGTATTGGTCCTATCCGGACACCGTAGGGAAAAGAGGGACGGGCAAAAAGGCTGCCACGGAAATGCCACTTGTTAAATACGCCCATGTAAAGTTTTCAGGTGTTGCTACCAGCTAGCACTGTGAAAAGAAGAGACGGCATTGTGCAAAATAAGCGTGCACATATTAAGTTCGCTGGATGTATCGCTCGTGTGTTTGTAAAGTGTGACATGGCCTCCAAAGCTGTTTATTCGGTAGGTATGCAGGTCTCAGCCAGCGGGCTAAGCTAGCTCAGCTCTCCCCCCTCGCTTGGTGACCACTATTTGACATTTGACATTTCATTCAAACAGTTTCGTGCTGAATTGTGCACGTCTGCAGCGACACAGGCTTTTAACATACGCTAATATTGTGGTTAACGTGGAAAAAATACGTTTAACTACAAGAATGTGGCGCGATTTCTTAGCGGAAGCTGGTGATTTAATTCAACATTGCTGTGTTGGGTTTTGTATGTTGTTGGGAAAGTGTGTGTGTGTGGGGGTGTGTGAATTAGATCACTAGATCATGCCAGTTTCTTTGCTCGTAACCCTGAAGTTTCAAGCTTTCAGACAGAATTTAAAAAAGTTTGGCTTCATGTTTTGTTTCCTTTCGCAGTTCGAGTAGATTGACATTGGCCTTAGTGCAACTCCAAAGTTAAGTAGTTTTGGCTTCAAACTTGTATGAGGCAACAGTTGCGACAGTATTTCCTAATCCTGCTCCTTGTGGTACCAGTATCTGCTAGTTTCCTATTCAGTTTGACTATAGTGTGGGTGGGGTGGGGAAATAATAAGCTACTCAAGATTTGTGTGTATTGCCCCTTTAAGCACAAGTGAACTTAATGCGCTGGTTTAACGTAAAAGGCGTTAAAGTGCTCTAATAAAACTTACTGCATGGCTATACAATACATTTTTTTCAAATATAGCAGATATTACCCTACGCACTTTGTTACTTTCAGCCAATGATAGAACTAAAATAATCGTGGCATGTGTTTGTAGTTAAGCTTTGAAACGGAGCAGCTATAAATCTGTGCCAGTAACTTTAAGCCCTGATGCGTTCATGCACATCAAAGTAAAACTGGCCAATTTTGAGAATAAAAAAATTAAAATTAAATTAAAATCACTTGTTGAAGCTATAAGTATACAAATATTTGTTTGTGCTGAGGTTCTGCGTTTTTGTCTGTCGTCTGCTGCTTTGGAGGCGCATGTCTGCGACGGTGTCACAGTTGGTTCCTTTACAAAAACTTGTAGGTTTGCGTGATGATTTTGGCGACCATTTCAGCTGCACCGCTAGAGGGCAGCATTGCACTGTTTATTTCAAGGTGGATGTTTACAAGCACTGTTTATTGATTACTTAAAATACAAAATGGATAGAAAATGAAATATGAAGTATTGATTTGAGCTTAAATTTTAAAACAAGCTGTCCGGCAGTCAAGAATTGGCACTCCCTTGGCGATAAAAAACTTTATTTTTTATTTTTTATGCTCAACAAAAATTTTGAATGATGTGATTATGT